>JAFEMH010005429.1:0-163413 GCA_022495995.1 Adenophora triphylla var. japonica
CCTTCCTATATATTCCACCCGACCTTTCGTACAGACTCGCAAATGTAGACTGGGGTATTCCCATCTCCTAGCTCCGCATTTAACCAGACCAAACTTACGTAGTTGGGACATCGCTAGTCCGTAAGAAGGTAGAAATGGAGAGGTGGAAAAGGAAGTTTAAAACACAAAATTACTTACTGATTGGAAAAGAGAAGAGGAAGACGCGCAAGTGTGGAAGTCACAGTGCAGCTTTTATCTCTCTAGCAAAGCCGAGGGCTTCGAAACGGTAAAAGGGTGCAGGTAAGTGGTGGTCAAGGGTTTGCATTTATAAGGCCTCCTATACGGGTCGGCCCGTATTAAATGCCCACAAACCATTCTCGAACCCCCGAACCTGACGCTAAACATTTGAAAATCTCGAAAATCAAGCTGCTAGCATTTACTGCACCCTTCGACGACCGACACTCCTACCTCCGTACTCCGCCACGCGCCGCCTTTTCATCTTCATCGCGGGGCCCACCACTTAATCTAGAGGCAAGAGTGTCACGACCCTAATCCTAGGCACTATTTTAAGCATGTATTCAACCCGTGGGAGCCTGGGGCACGCTGCATTTCATTTTAGGCATTTTAGGAAGATGTTTATGTTATTTATATGTTAGTTATGACTTTTAACAATCAATGTGATATGTTAGTTATGTTAATGAATTAAATTTAATTATTTAGTGTCTAAATGGAATAATTAGGAGCGAGGTAGAAGATATTTTAATTGTCGACATTTAAGTAATAATCGTATAACTTGTATTTGAGGGGCTTAATATGTCAATGTGGGATCTTAGTGGGATCTAGTCGTAATAATTCAATCTTGGAGGGCTTAAGTGAAAAGTTGTTTTTATAAATATCCTTACCTTCCTTCTCCTTCAAATCAACCGTGAGTAAGCCTTTGTAGGGAAAGCCATTTCTTCCGTCTTAAAAATACTTCTCATTTATATCTTTCAAAAATTCCTAAAAATCAACCGTTGGTCCGTTTTTGGATCCGTCTGCGGCAAAGCACCTGGAAGGCGAGGAGAAACATTTAGAGCCGGTCAATTTATCTTTTCATTTTGACCTATTTTTGGGTAAGTTATTATGTTTTCCTTCTACATTGCTTGTTGATCATATGAAATTTTATGATTGAACTTGATGATATATAATTATTGGTTGTTAATTTTGGGTATTTTATTTGGCTTTGGAAATGGGTGAGATGAGTTTTTGGTTTTGGATGAATGGAAATGGGTTTTGAATGACTTATGAGTGAAGTTGTAAGTATTGAAGGTTTGGTTAAAGTGGAAGAGTTAGGTAAATAGGTGTCATATAGTATTTTGGGAATAATTGTTCCACTTGGTTGAAACTATGTGAAATGGCTTGGTTGTAGGTTGAAATTCATTTATTTGGGAATATGTGTTTTCAAACCGTAGAATGGGTAAAAAATGGCTGGGAAATGTCATACTAAAGTTGGGATATGATACCGGTATTTGTTTGGGTGAAAGAGATACCCAAAATATGATGAAATCAAGCCAAAATCAACCCAAAAAAGACAAAGTCGGGACGACTCGTCCTGCATGGGACGACTCGTCCTCCAATGCACCGGCTCACCTACGCCGTCCCCTTGTGGGGAATAATTGGCTTACGTAGAGGACGACTCGTCCCCCGGGATTGTAAAATTATCCCAACTTGTGATGGTCATCAACTTAATTATATTAAATCGGATCATTAGATGGTTCTTGGGCTCTAAATTGTGTGTTTTTCTTCGAGTACTTTCTGAATGTTATGGTTTCATAGCTAAAGAAGTTACATACTTATGTCCCAAAAAAATCTTGATTTGGATACAACTAGTAGTATTGTACTTCTTTAGAAGAAAGTTGAATGGAAATTGAATAAATCATAGTTAATTCATACGAATCCCTCGGAATTTGAATAGTTCAAGAGTCCAAATTGAGGTATTTTTCTGTGATCTTTCAAAATGGAGTTGATTTCATAAACTCAAATCTGGCATGGCCTTTACTTCGAATGTACGTGATCCATTTGGGCACTATGATCCCTAGTGCAATATATGCGTTTGTATAGATGTTTAGCTTGAATCTGAAAAGATTTGAACAAGTTTACTAAGTATTGTTGGTAAATAGATGAAAGGCATTATGGAAATTATATCAAATTTGGATTGTATCTTATTAGATTATACTTGAAACCTTTTTTTACGCAAGGTACACAATAAGGAATGAGGATTATAGTTGAACTATTGGGATACCCTGAGCTTTAGTACAATATATATACGAGCTATCTATAGAAATCATATCTTGTCAAAAGAGTATTAAGTGGATAATTGAATATTGTTAGAAAGAGCTTGATAGACATTACAGAAACTTCACCAAAGTAATCAAACTTGGTAAAATAGTATTGAACCTTTAAGAGAAGGTATATTATATTATGTAAATATGCAAGACTTACTTGATTTACAGTATTGTGCCTTATTGGTTGCATATTCATGGATATTGGTTTACTTAGTGCATGACATATGTTGCAATGCGCTAGGATTTGAGGAAGAATATTAGATACAATCTGTTGTTGAATTGTTGCTATCCAATACAGATTAAAGTTATATATTAGATGATATTCATGGGATTTGAGCATGTGGCAATGACATACCATGTGATGGCATTATTGTGAGTCAATAAGTGCATATATATGTTACACTATTTGAGGTTTAAACATGAGTAATTGTACCAGGTTATATATTGTTATCCCTATGTGTGGATTTGATTTCAAGTAAATATTATGTGCTTGAACTTGTGTTAATCAGCAGTTGTTTAGGGGTATAACAGAATACGATCAATTATGGAAAGTGTGACCTAATGTGATCGGATTACTCTATACTCTGCTGATCATCCCCTTTTGTGGCCACATATTAGGGTTATAAAGCATCTCATTGAAGCCAAAAGCCTTGACAGAGTTGCTAGTATCTTATACGGTTCCTTGAAAAATGGGTCTTATAAGATGGTGAATATGCTAACAGCATCTCACAAGAGAGAGGAGTTATCATAATAGCTCTCTCCGTTACATGGTATTGGCCTTCTGTGTGAGTTTTACTCTTCCGATATTGTACGACTTATTGGCTTCAAACGGGAAAAGGTAAAACCAAGGTAATGTGAATGTGCTTCTGGCTGCATTGTCCAATGTGTTATATTTATCTTCAGTAGGTGTTTGATTTTACTTGACATCTTGTTGCATTCATAATAACTTATTGAGATTTTTCTCACCTCTTCTCCCTTTAATGTTTTAGGATCTACTGAGACAGAAGACCCGCCCAGGAATTTGAGGACTAAGTGCGCAGTTTGTACTTGTATTTTGGGTTATCGGTAGGTATATGTCATAGAAGGGAATGTTGTATTTCCTATTTTTGGTATCTCCTTGGTGGAGTTGTACAGTATATAAACTTTGTTAAAATCTTAAACTTTAATTGAACTTTTGTGAAATGTTGTAACTAGCAAGGAAGTCGGTTGTTACAAATTTGGTTTACCCTTCTTTCCTCCAAGTGGAGATGACCCCAAGTTGGGGTATTCGAAGGTAAATGTTAAAGTTTGATTCCTTTTTAGTTAAGTCCAAAGTTTTCAAAAATTACATGTGGTTTTTCTTAAGCTCGACTCTTCTGCAGCTCGGGACACGTGTTAGGTTCTGTTGGTGTGCCCACGCTGGTATCGAGCTCAGGTTAGAATTCAAGGGTAGAAGTCTAGGCTAATTTGTGATACCCGACCGACGAGTGTTTAATGCAGTAGAATTTGTTCAATGGCGGAAAATAGTAATGACCAACCAAGGGATCAAGGAAATGTGAGTAGTATATAGAGATAGATGCCTCATGCCATTAGAAGTATATTATCTGTCTCAGGATGTAGGTGTCATACTTGTATAGATCCCAGTTTATCCCATTTTTATGTGGCATTGCATGTTTGCTTTTACTTGTATAATGGCTTCAGAGTTGCCTTACGTGGCCGGAGGTTTCTACTCCTACGGGAGAGTTCCTCGAAATTTTCCTCGACTATCATGGTTGTGACGTGATTATGTGGGCATGTATTTCAAGTGGATGTGGTAGATATACCAATCCGTGATTTATTGTTATACTTGACCTGAATTGGTTGAGAGGTTGTCAGTGTTGGGGGTAATCAAGCGCAAGAAGCAAGTCTCCTTATCTATGTTGATTTGCCTGCAGTGTGTGGTTGAGGCGGGTAAGTCATTATCTGATATTATGTCGTATATGCATTAAATGCCGGAAAGTATGGTCTAAAGAATGTGAAGGGTTATTTGGTTTATGTATTAGACGTGAGTAAAAGTCGCCTAAAATATCTCATGTATCGGTGGTAAATGAATTGGTGAGCTCTTAGTTTGGAGTAGATGGGATTGGTTTATGATTGTGTTTGAATTTGAAGATGAGCACTAATAGTTATGTGGGACATTCTTGTTAATTATGAAAGGAAAGACTGAGAATTAGTATTACAAGTTGTGTCGGGTATTATGTTGGTGATGTTAGCAATGATATTAACAAAGGTATGTTTATAGTAAAATTACAGGATAATTCTCATATTTGTGAGTTTCAAAATGGGTTTTCACTAAGTATCATGTCAATATTGAGGCTTGAGTTGACATAAGGTCTTGATATTCAAATTACTATGTAGAGGACACCAATTGAGTTAATGGAATTGATGATTCAACTTTGGAAATTTTTTGATAAATTTGTTACCAATTATTGATGATGTGTATGATTGACTTTTGGAAACTAATAGGATACTCAAGGATTGACTTGAAATAAGGATATCATTGAATAATTGATTTGAGGATATACCTATGACAACTTTTCGTATCTAGTATGGACCTTATGATTTGTGGTTATTCTCAGCAGAGTGTCAAATTATTCTAGAAGTATTCATGGATTGTGAACCATAACTTCAATCAACGTGTGAAAATGTTTACAAATTAGTGATATAGTCATGATTTGATTTGAGAAATGATTATCATCAGTTGAGGATATGATATGAGGATAAATCTTATTAGAAATGTAAGATACTTTAGGATGATTACACTCTATATGTTGACTTAGTTGTTTGACTCATACGAGATATGAATTAATGCTTGGGGAAGTATTAACATTTTACATGTTGATTATCGCTGAGAAGTAAGTTTCTTTATGATGTTAATGGCTAATTGCTATTTTGAGGGTGATTGATCTATGCGAGTTTTCAGCTATGTTTTCTTATTAGGAAATCATGGCATTTGATCGGAAACTTGATGTTTGCAATATGTTGTTACTAAGTACAATACCAATACCTGAAGTAGTAAATGGATGACCCCAATTAAATAAAGGTGTTGAATATTCAACTTGAGTTATTATTGGATTGAGGATGAATCACCAAGCTTATTGTATTAATGGATATTTTAGTACTATTTATCAAGAATAATGATGGTATTACGAGATTGTATATTCTGATAGAGATTTCAACTAAGTATAAATATTATGAGTTGTGATTACACTCTTTGGGTTGACAAGTGCACAAAATGAACTTGGAGAATCGTGTGTTCAAACCATACTTAGATTGTTTTATGGTGATAGTTGTTGAGGTCATCTTGTTATACTATAAGTCAGAGTTAAAGGAAGGGCATCATCTTAGAATCATCACAATGTTTTTCGAGATAAACAGTTGTTGTAAATATCAATAAGTGTGCCTCCTTGTAGTGGAAGTATCATTCTTGGGCCATAGTTGTTGTGGATGATTTCATTGCCTATATACTGATATTTTCAAAGAAGAATTAGGTTACATATTGATGCAAAACGTTAAAATTTATTGGGTATGCTTCGAGGAAATTGACTTTTGATAAACATAGTTATCTTGTAAGTGACATAGAATTGATTGAAATACAACGAACTAGTGGGTGACCTGTTGTATGGAACCAAGTTGAAGTGTTCATAGGTTTAGAGTTGGAAGTGTTTATTTCATAAAAGCATGTGACAACATATATGGTATAGAGAAACTAAAGGATCGTGATTTGGACTAAGTTATATAATTCAGGAATCTATTAGAAGGTGTGCTAAGAAGACTTATATGTTATGTTTGTGTTATACGAATCGAAGATGAGAGGAATTAAATGACTCGATTCGTATGAGTGTGAAAGTTGAATATCAAAATTTAGTATATTTGATATACCTTTTACAGATTCAAAATAAAAGTGAGGCATATCAAAATTGATGTTATAACTAGGTTACCTTATAAAGGACCAGGCCATGTTGTTTGTTTTAAGTGGATTGATTAATTTATTATGTTCACTTCGTACATGTTTAGATGAAATAATCATTGACTTAGTTATCTTCCTTTATATGTTCAGAGATAGTTTGATTGTATAAGGTGCCTGGAGTATAGTATTAAATGGATTTGATAGACATCAATTGGGAAACCTTTTTAGAATATATTGATATTGGATTAATGTTAGCATAAAAATGGTAAGCTTAGTTTGATGGAAATTGAGAAATTGTTACACATTATTGCGAATATGCTACGGGCATGTACAATTTATTTTAGTAGACGATAGAGTATACGCTTATCATTGGTGGAGATTAAGTATAATAATTGTTATTAATTGGGTGCCAAGATGACACCGTATGAGACGTTGTGTGGGAGGAGATGGAACGGAGATATCCCTGGTTATTTGAACTTCTTAGTGAGTAAACCTAAAATTTGGGTCGAATTTTCCTTAAGGGGGAGTGAGTGTCACGACCCTAATCCTAGGACCTATTTTAAGCATGTATTGAACCCGTGGGAGTGGGGGCACGTTGCATTTCATTTTAGGCATTTTATAATATTTATGCTATTTATATGTTAGTTATGACTTTTAATAACTAATGTGATATGTTAGTTATGTTAATGAATTAAATTTAATTATTTAGTGTCTAAATGGAATAATTAGGAGTGAGGTAGTTGATATTTTAATTGTTGACATTTAAGTAATAATGTATAACTTGTATTGAGGGGCTTAAGTGTCAATGTGGGATCTTAGGGGATCTAGTTGTAATAATTCAATCTTGGAGGGCTTAAGTGAAAAGTTGTTTTTATAAATATCCTCACCTTCCTTCTCCTTCCAGTCAACCGTGAGAAGCCTAGGTAGGAAAGCCATTTCTTCTGTCTTAAAAATACTTCTCATTTATATCTTTCAAAAATTCCTAAAAATCAACTGTTGGTCCGTTTTTGGATCCGTCTGCGGCAAAGTAATCAGGAAGGCGAGGAGAACATTTAGAGCCGGTCAATTTATCTTTTCATTTCGACCTATTTTTGAGTAAGTTATTATGTTTTCCTTCTATGCTTGATCATATGAAGTTTTATGATGAAATTGATGATATATAATTATTGGTTGTTAATTTTGGGTATTTTATTTGGCTTTGGAAATGGGTGAGATGAGTTTTGGTTTTGGATGAATGGAAATGGGTTTTGAATGACTATGGTGGAAGTTGTAAGTATGAAGGTTTGGTTGAAGTGGAAGGGTTAGTAAATAGGTGTCATATAGTATTTTGGGAACAATTTTACTTGGTTGAAACTATGTGAAATGGGTTGGTTGTAGGTTGAAATTCAATTTGGGGAATATATTTTTTCAAACCTAGAATGGGTAAAAATGGTTGGGAAATGTCATACTAAAATTGGGATATACTGGTATTAGTTTGGGCGAAAGAGATACCCCAAAATATGATGAAATCAAACCAAAATCAATCTAAAACGGAAACGGGACGACTCGTCCCGTATGGGACGACTCGTCCCCAATGCACTGACTCAGCTACAGTCGTCCCCTTGTGGGGAAATAATTGGTTATGTAGCGGATGACTCGTTCATTGGGATTGTAAAATTATCCCAATTTGTGATGGTCATAACTTAATCATATTAAATCGGAATTAGATGGTTCTTGGGTCTAAATTGGGTGTTTTTCTGAGTACTTTCTGAATGTTATGGTTTCATAGCTAAAGAAGTTATCCTTATGTCCCAAAAAAATCTGATTTGGATACAACAGGTAGTATTGTACTTTAGAAGTTGAATGGAAATTGAATAAATCACAGTTAATTCATACGAACTCGGAATTGAATAGTTCAAGAGTCCAAATTGAGTAATTTTCTGTGATCTTTCAAATGGAGTTGATTTTATAAACTAAATCTGGCATGGTTCACTTCGAATGTACGTGATCCATTTGGGCACTATGATCCTAGTGCAATATATGGTTTGTATAGATGTTTAACTTGTCTAAAAGATTTGAACAAGTTTACTAAGTATTGTTGGGAATAGAAGAAAGGCATTATGGAAATTATACCAAATTTGATTGTATCTTAGTAGATTATACTTGAACCTTTTACGCAAGGTACTCAATAAGGAATGAGGATTATAGTTGAACTATTGGGATACCCTAGTTTAGTACAATATAGCTATCTATAGAAATCATATCTTGTCAAAAGAGTATTAAGTGGATAATTGAAAATTGTTAGAAAGAGTTTATAGACATTACAGAACTTCACCAAAGTAATCAAACTTGGTAAAATAGTATTACCTTTAAGAGAAGGTATATTATATTATGTAAATATGCAAGACTTACTTGATTTACATTGTGCCTTATTGGTTGCATATTCATGGATATTGGTTTACTTAGTGCATGACATATTTTGCAATGCGTTAGTGGATTGAACAGGAATATTAATACCCTGTTGTTGAATTGTTGCTATTCAATACTGTTAAGTTATATATTATATGATATCATGGGATTGAGCATGTGTATGCATACCATGTGATGGATTATTGTGACTCAATAGTGTTTATATATATGTTACACTATTTGAGGTTTAAACATGAGTATTTGTACCATGTTATACATTGTTATCCCTATGTGTGGATTTGATTTCAAGTAACTATTATGTGCTTGAACTTGTGTTAATCAGCTGATGTTTAGGGGTATAACGGAATATGATCAATTATGGAAAGTGTGACCTAATGTGATCGGATTACGTTATACCTGTGACTGTACCCTTCTGTGGCCACAGATTGGGGTTATAGCATCTATATTGAGCCAAAAGCCTTACAGAGTTGCTAGTATCTTATATGGTTCCCTGAAAAACGGGTCTTATAAGAAGTGAATATGCCTAAGCAGTTCACAAGAGAGGAGTTATCATAATAGCTCTCTCGGTTATATGGTATTGGTTCTGGTGGAGTTTTATCTTCCGATATTGTACGACTTATTGGTCAGACGGGAAAAGGTAAACCAAGGTAATGTAATGTGTTTACAGCTTGTCCAATGTGTTATATGCATCTTGTAGGTGTTACATTTTACTTGGCATCTTGTTGCATTCATAATAACTTATTGAGAGTTATTCTCACCCTTCTCCCTTTAATGTTTTAGATCGGCCTGAGACAGGAGGACCTGGCCAGTGAGGACGGTGCGCAGTTTGTACTTGTATTTTGTGTTGTCGGGTAGGTATATGTCATAGAAGGGAATGTTGTATTTCTATTTTGGTATCTCCTTGGTGGAATTGTGTTTATAAACTTTGTTAAAACTTTAACTTTACGAACTTTTGTAAGTATTGTAACTAAAGGAAGTTGGTTGTTAAAGTTTGATTTATCCCTTTCCTCCAAGTGGAGATGACCCCAAGTTAGTATTCGTAGGTAAATGTTAAAGTTTGGTTCTTTTTTAGTTAAGTCCAAAGTTTTCAAAAATTACATGTGGTTTTTCTTAAGTTTGGACTATCCAGCTCGGGATACGTGTTAGGTTCCGGGTTGGGGTGCCCACATAGAGAATTCAAGACGCCTGGAATCTTCCCCACGTGCTTCCCACGTGTGCCAATACGCACGGGAGGCAGAGCAAGACCAACAAAAAAAACCAACACTGGTGCCCGCTCGAGGAGCGATCTGGGCAAACCGAGCTTCACTAGTAGCTCATCGCTCAGATCATAAATAATCACACTTGGAGCTAGGGGCCACTGATGAGCCCGACCGAGGGACCGGGCCCATGCTCTGGCCTCGTCCCAAGGAACCAGTGACGTGGCATTCCCTACACCGCCGAAGTCAAGACCGCGGACAGATAGACCCCTGAGGTCAAGACCGCGCTCCTCTCCGGATCATCTTACTCCAGACCGGAGGGATCCTGACCGCTGGATTGGTGCCCGCAGGAGGTATGACCGCTCCATCCGTGCCCGCGTCAAATACCTTTGACCGGGCCTAAGATGTTGACCGCGGGCTCATACCTGCCTCCCGGTTAAGGGCAAACCTTACTGAGCAAGTTAGCTTAATGGCTCTGACATGCAAGTGGCTGGCTCACTCCCATCGCATTCAATACGGCTCAGTCAGGCACCTACAATGGCATTAAATGCGCCGCGCCGAATATACGGCTCCTGTTCACATCAGCGACATCCCCTCTGACAGAGGATCATTCTTCCCTGACAGACCCAATCAGATGCGGATACGTGTATGCGGTCAAATACCAAAGTGCCCCAGCTTAGGGCTGACCTCATGGCTTACGTCAGCGGGTAGCTCCCCATTGCCTATAAATAGAAGACCTTTGTCCCGTTGGACAAGGTAAGTTCCAAATATATTGAGTAAGCCATATTATTCTCAAACCCTAAACACTCACACACATTCAAGGTATTCCAAGCCTTATATTACTCAGTATTCTTACTCTCACACTCGAGGGCCTGAGTTGGAGTAACATCCAACTTTGACCTTAACGGTGCTTCATTTGTATTGTGTTCTAGGTACCTCATGTCACAAAATATATCCTGCCAGATATCCTTGAACCGCTCTGACCCTAAATAGCTTGGCATCATATATATATATATATATATATATATATATATATATATATATATATATATATATATATATATATATATATATTTAATATGATATTTTTTTCTATATGAAAGGTCAGATACTCAATCTCCATAATGGTTCAATCCCCATAATAATAATCTCAATTTACTAATAGTTAATTTGATTAAATTTAAAAAAAATTAAGAAGAAAAAATTATTGTAATTAAATTCTAAAAATTATTATACTTATTTAATTAATGTTGTTTAAATAAAAATTTATACTTTTTTCTTAATATCCCAACAGATTTAAAATAAATTAACTTATAAAAAAATTAGGATTATCAACCTGAAACACAAAAGCGGGAATATCATTTATTTATTTTTTTGCAACAAATTGTTAATTTCTAAATAACAAAATAATGTTTTTTTTTGTTGCGTAAGAATGATATATTAATAAATAAAATATATTCAATTTGACAATTTAAATATAATATTCATTTCATTTTAAAAAATATAATATTTATCATAAAAACAAAAATTGTACAAAAAATGCGTTTTTTCCTTAAGCTTAGGAAAATGTGTTTTGTTTTCCCCGTTAGTGCCATTGTCAGTTTAACAAAAAGCCAGTGTAACAAAGTCTCAGTGCATGTGTAACAAAGTGCCAGTGTAAAAAAATGGCAGTGCCAGTTTAACAAAGTGTCAGTGTAAACAAAGTGCCAGTGCATGTGTAACAAAGTGCCAGTGTTAAAAAGTGTCAGTGCCAGTTTAATAAAGTGTCAGTGTTAGTGTAACAAAGTGCTAGTGTAAAAAAGTGTCAGTACATGTATATTAAATGTCAGTATAAAAAGTGTCAGTGTTAGTGTAACAAAGTGTCAGTGTTAGTGTAACAAAGTGTCAATATAAAAAAGTGTCAGTGAATGTATATTAAGTGTCAGTGTTAGTGTAAAAAAGTGTCAGTATTAGTGTTATAAAGTGTCAGTGTAAAACACGTTTTTCCTAAGCTTAGAAAAAAATGTGTTTTTTGTAAGATCAAACACTTATTACAAAACTAGTGTAACACCCGTGCGTTAAACGCACGGTCACAACACTTTGACAAAAACAGAGCCTATTGATTTGGCCCAAGAGTGAAACCAAAAGAATATAATGAAATTTAATCATCATTTTTAAAATCTTTAAGACTCAGTTTGGCCCAAATAAAAAAAAAACTAAAAACTAAAAATATGTTGTAAAAATGTTTGAATATTCAAATGGAATTATGAAACTATTATTATTAGGAGAAAAGTGCATAAATCATTTACAAGTATATTTACGAAAAGGACGGCATCCACGAGATGGAAGGCCATTCCATTAAGCCACCACATATGCACATAATGGCCAAGAGCCATAAGCAAAGTCATCATGTCGAGGAAAAAACCAAAGTTCCCTAAGAGCATGCTCTTCCATTCCCATAATGAACCTGCAGAATCTTTTTCCATTTAGAAAAACAAGTAAAAGCAAAAATCAATATTGAGCAAGAATAAAGGGACAAACACCAACCAAATAATCCAATACCACAAACATTAAACGATAACATTGCACAAAAATACTAGAAAGAGGACTAATGAAAACATATGCTCTTCCCTTATGAACCACATTTCTACAAACATCAGCCATAGTTTATAAACGGATGATGTGCATGAAATGGTGGCAGAGGATACTTTAGATATCACTCAGATAGCATATCCTTCGTATGATAAAGATAAGTAGCTCCATAAAACAGACAATACCAATGTCATAATAAAAATGAAAAAAAAAAACAATAATAATAATAATAACAAAATCACTAGGTAGCCATCTGCAGAGCAATGTAATCAGAAGCGATGACAAAATTTGCTTTGGACTAATACAGAGACTTAGATCACAATAATTTCTGAATACGTAAGTGACAAGTCCCTTCCATACATATGCACAGCGAATCATAAAAATTACACAGTATGTTTGGAAACTAACCTGATACAGATATATCAAAGAGCTTTGATATACCACTGCTTTAAGCTGAGTGATGAAGGCATATATCAAGTAATTGAAATCCATGAACAACAATGGCCTGAAAAGAACATTTCAAAGACCCCAAAAACATGTCAAGTAGAGTTAATTAGTGTATTGATTAACCGAAAAACTGAAAAAATTAGCAGAGGATGAAAGTAATACAGGGTCAGGGTCAGTACCTTCATTAGTTATACAATATTACACATTCTTCATTATTACATAATTTTCTGTGTTTTATGAATCGATCTTTCAATCATAAATTCAGATATCTCTATATATATTTAATCCCGAATCTATGTTCTTTCTTTTCTTTTTTATTTTATTTTATTTTATTTGATTTCTGATTTTCACCTTTGTTTTAAATAATTGAAGTAAAATGTTGGTGAAATTGTGTTTGATTTTATTGCCTTTTCTCATTCTTGAAATGTTGGCGAAATTGTGTTAGATATCTTTTCTTTATTTGTTGTACAAAAGTGCCGGAGACCAGCCAGAGTTCACAGTTGGAAGAAGCCCCTACATGAACTTCTGAGAACTGCTTCCATCAGAACTCTCCGATCATTTATTAATTTGTAAAGCATCTTGTTGTTTGAGTTTATTACAATCATCACAAAGCCGTCTCACATGATAAATATTCTTCGGTGAGAAACAGAAAAATGTCAATAAAACATTCATATCTCATTGACCAGATTATGATCTTTAAATTGTGTTATACTCTGGTAGCTAACATGTGTGATTGTAAAGTTCTAGAAGTCAAACTTTATTTAAGTTCCCACTCAATTTTTTTTTATGTTGATGATTCATGACAATATCACAGCTTCATGTTGCAGGAATATATGTGGTATGTTCACAAACCCCAAAATTTAGTAAGCATAGATCTATAGGCATTAGATTAGTCTTTAAATTACATTACAATACTTCCAATAGCAGAAATAGCACAAACAATATGAATAGGACAAAATTGCAAGCTTTATAATTGAAGTAAACGGCATCAACAACTTAACACACAGCTAGAATAAGGGAAACAATATATATCCATGCCATAATTCAGATTGAAACTTCAATACCTTCATTCATAACACTGCAACTCAAAGCTTTTAGGGCAAATAAAAGTAAGACAAAATGCAAAAACGTGAAACTTGAGTACCTTAGCTCGTCCAACTATCTCGATACCTTGGGTAGAGGCTAGAGTGAGCTCCAGTTTGAACCTGCAGAAACTTTTTCCATTTAGAATAAAGGGACAAACACCAACCAAATGATCCAATACCACAAACATTAACCGATAACATTGCACAAAAAACACTAGAAAGAGGACTAATGAAAACATATGCTCTTCCCTTATGAATCACATTTCAACAAACATCAGCCATAGTTTATAAATGGATGAAGTGCATGAAATGGTGGCAGAGCATACTTTAGATATCACTCAAATAGCATATCCTTCGTATGATAAAGATAAGTAGCTCCTTAAAACAGACAATACCAATGTCATAATAAAAATGAAAAAAAAAAGAAATAATAATAATAATAAACAAATCACTAGGTAGCCATCTGCAGAGCAATGTAATCAGAAGCGATGACAAAATTTGCTTTGGACTAATAGAGAGACTTAGATCACAATAATTTCTGAATACGTAAGTGACAAGTCCCTTCCATACATATGCACAGCGAATCATAAAAAATACACAGTATGTTTGGAAACTAACATGATACAGATATATCAAAGAGCTTTGATATACCACTGCTTTAAGCTGAGTGATGAAGGCATATATCAAGCAATTGAAATCCATGAACAACAATGGCCTGAAAAGAACATTTCAAAGACCCCAAAAACTTGTCAAGTAGAGTTAATTAGTGTATTGATTAACCGAAGAACTGAAAAAATTAGCAGAGGATGAAAGTAATACAAGGTCAGGGTCAGTACCTTCATTAGTTATACAATATTACACATTCTTCATTATTACATAATTTTCTGTGTTTTATGAATCGATCTTTCAATCGTAAATTCAGTTATCTCTATATATATTTAATCCCGAATCTATGTTCTTTCTTTTCTTTTTTATTTTATTTTATTTTATTTTATTTCTAATTTTCACCTTTGTTTTAAATAATTGAAGTAAAATGTTGGTGAAATTGTGTTTGATTTTATTGCCTTTATAGTTGAAGTAAACGGCATCAACAACTTAACCCACAGCTAGAATAAGGGAAACAATATGTATCCATGCCATAATTCAGATTGAAACTTCAATACCTTCATTCATAACACTGCAACTTCAAGCTTTTAGGGCAAATAAAAGTAAGAACGCAAAAGCGTGAAACTTGAGTACCTTAGCTCGTCCAGCTATCTCGATACCTTGGGTGGAGGCCAGAGTGAGCTCCGTTTTGAGCTAGATTGAACGGATCTAATATGCCCCCATAAAGCGATTGAATCTCTCTTTCCTTAGCCCCTTTTCCCAAAAAACCCTAGCATCCGTATTTTTACAATGTTATGACAAAAATTACAAATCTTTGTAGCTAAAGATAAACACAATATCTCAAAATCGAAGAAAAACTTCAAATAAAATTACTCAATCATCGAAGACCGTCAATTGAATAAAGTGGAGAGGAACGTACCGGAGGACGGCAAAGCCATGGTTCTTAAAGCAATCACCTTGTTGGAAACTTGCAGAAGAGAGAGGAGGAGGCGATGACATTGTTGTTCGTAGAAGAGAACGGCGATGTTTTGGAGGAAGATGGAGTAACGCCCGGAGAGATGTAGAGAAAGATTGAGAGAACGGCGGCCGCGGCGGCGATGTTTTTGGGGAAGAGGGAGTGATGCCTTGAGACGGGATATTTTTGGGAAGAGAAAGTGATGCCTTGAGAAGAGAGGGAGTGATGCCCGAAAAAGAGAAAGAGAGAGAGAGAGAGAGAGAGAGAGAGAGAGAGAGAGGCTGTGGCAGCCAAGGCGACAATGAGGTTTTCTCTTTCTAGAATGTTTCAAATGTAGGCGGGAAAGGATTGTGCCAAATGACTCCACTTGTTATTTAGTAATAGATAGATTAAGATAATAATATTTTTTCCATCACGTGCACGCCAGCGTTGGTTTGGGCAGAAAGATCGTACTTCGCATTTAGCACCCATAATGAAACGCTGTTCGCCTTGGTCAATGATATTTATAGTATTTACACTCTCGAAAAATACATACTCCCTCCGTGTTAATGGAGACTTATTTCCTTTTTGGATCGTTTCACGTGATTGAAGACTGACCAAAATGGAAAGAATATTGTGAGTGTAATAGTAAAATAGGAGAGAGAATGAGTGGAGGGAATAGTAAATTATAATGGTGTTGTGAGTATTAAAATAATTTAAGAGAGACAATGAGTGGAGGGAATAGTGAAGATTCTTTCATTTTTCTTAGTTATTGTGCCCAATTTTTTGGTGTCCATTGACCCGACACGGAGGGAGTATTTATTAAAAAATGAAATTAAGAATTTATGACACTTATCTCAAAATAAATGTTCAATTTTTATTTTATTTTTTTAAATCTGAATTATTGCTACGTGCTCACTGCACTGGTATAAATGTTGTATCTTATGCTTTTGTTTTTAAAAGGATAAGGTTCATCTTATTGACTTATTCTAGAAGGGATGGCATAGTAAATAAACATACTCATTTCGTACAAAATGAATTTTTGAATTAATTCAAATTTATTCTTAATTTAGAATAAATTTCAAAAAAAAAATTGAATATTTATTTTAGAATGGAAAGAGTAATAATTAATATCATGGAAAAAATACTCCGCATTGATTAAAAATTGTTATATATCTGAAATAAATTTATCTTATATCTGAAAAATGTAATGATCCACATACATTTATGAAATAATATTCATTCTTTTTTTTTTTTTTTTTCTTCTTTTTTTCCTTAAAAGAAGGGGATCAACACATTTCACCGCTCCCCCCTTGATGCACTTCACAGAGGCGCCTAGCTATGCTAGGGAGGGCAATGAAATTCCCTCTAACCACGGGTGGGGGAATCGAACCCATGACCTCCAGGTTGGAAGCCATGAACTCTAACCATCAGGCTAAGACCCCGCGTGCATGAAATAATATTCATGTATTCATAGATAAGTGTAATATTTTTTACACCATTTAAAAAAAAAAATTGTATCATATTTGATTTTGCATAAATGGTACTCTGTCTATCTCAAATTGAATTATCATTTTTTTGCCAAAATGAATAATATTTTGAAGCTTTTCCATCAAAAAGTAGTCTTTAAATATATATTTTTTCATAGTGTATTATATTTTTGTAAAAAACAATTTTTTTTGAAAGAAATAGCAAAAATTTCTATCATTTTTTTTTCAATTAAAAAATCAATATTTTTAAAATGACCGTAAAATTAAATGGGACAAGGGAGTACTATGAGCGAGGGCGGATACAATACAAGCACTTTTACATGGGTGTATGTGCACTCATAAAATTTTCAACTTGTATTTTAATTTTAACATATGTCATATTTAATTAATATTAACGTCCATTTTTTATTGACCATAAAACAATACTATTTCTTTGATTAAATACCTTTAATTCATATTTTGCTTGATTTTTATTTTTTTCTCTAATATATGAATTACTAAATTAAAGAAGAATGGTAAAGAGTAAAAACTTTACCCCATAAATTTAGGTAGGAGTATAATGGGGTCATTTGAATGCATTAATTTACTATGTGATTAAAAAAAAAAAAAAAAGACAATCAAAAATAAAGATGTGGCGAATAAAGATGTCGGCAAAAATAATTAAATTAATATAAAATTTTTTTCAAAGTTAAACTAAGTTGATAAAAAATCAAAGTGGAACAGATTTTCTATGTAAGAACAAATATTTATACTTAGAACAGTCAATCTAGTAAATAAAACTGCTAATCCATTAGTTTAACTAGACAATATTATTGCATGTTTGCCGACAGTTTTAGTTGACAAACTAACATTTTTTAGGATGAGTTCCTAAATATATGACGTACGGTCACTGAAAAGAATAACTCAAGTACCTGCTCGGGTTCAACGGCACGTTGATCACCCGCGGCTTTTTTGTGCTTCGGCTAAGAGACAGCTTCTTTTTGGGGGTCAAGTCCGTTCTCGAGTCCGCACAAACTACCGATGGGGAAAGGTTGGCCGCCATGCCGAGCTAGGCTGCTCAGAACCCATGTCCTTAGGTCCTCCGCTCGGGCCGGTCCTCTTGGGCCCCCCCATGCACTGAGTGATGCTGGCAGTAAGGGGTGCTCACAAGGACCCCAAATGGGCCCTTCCTAGCAAGCACACTAACGAATGCGGCTTTGTTGTTTGTACTTATGTATTTTTTGAGACATTCTGCCCAGGGCCGGCCCAAGGGGGGGGGGGGGTCAGTGAGGGCAATCGCCCGGGGCCCTTAGCGGTAAGGGGCCCATTCTTAAATAGGCTATAGTCTATATAGTATGTACTTCCTCCGTTTCAGTAAGGTTGTTACATGAGGGTTGAAGCACGTAAATTAAGAAAGGGAAATAATGAGTGGTTGTGAGGAAGAGAAAGAATGAGTGGAGAATAATGAGTGGTTGTGAGGAAGAGAGAGAATGAGTGGAGAATTATAAAAATAATAAAAAGTTTCCTTTTTGGGTAATGTTGCAACTTAAGTGAAATGTCGAAAATGGCAAAATGTTACAACCTTAGCGGAACGGAGGGAGTATATGTTTTTTTATAACTATAATAAATATTTATTTGTTTGCTAATTACACATAATTAGGAAAAATAACTGTTTGTAAGTCTGTTAGTATTCTGCGTAGGTCTCTTAATTTTTTTCCTTGTATTTTGCACACAAAGCTCCTAAATCTATCATAATTAATCAAGCCCTTCAATCTTCATCAGATCTCCTCCTCCCACCGTCTCTTAATTTCTTCCTTGGAATGCTCTTTTCGGCCGGCCCTGCTCCTAGTCCTGGATCGCTCTTTTCGGCCGTGAACGGTGAATCAATTCGGCTTTCTTTCAGCACTTCCCTGTTTCGCCGAAGTCGTTGAAATCTCATGAATTAAGAGAATGTTGCATAAAGTTCACAACTTCTTTTTCTCACAATAAAGTCTCAGATGTTGATTTGGATGATTTCTTTTCTGAATTAAAAGTGTTGCAATTCACTTTGCCAAGGTGGTCAATGTCAGCTCTCGAAGTTTTTGAATTTGTCAAAGATGCAGATTGTTATCCTAACGTTAGTATCGCGTATCGATTTTTTTTAACTATGCATGTAACCGTGGCATCGGCCGAAAGATGTTTTTCAAAATTGAAATTATTGAAAAATTACTTGAGGTCATCAATGTCTCAAGAAAGGTTGAGCAATCTTGCTATTTTGTCTATTGAGAAGGATTTTGTGGAAAATATTGATATTGATACGGTCATTAATGATTTTGCATCTAGAAAAGCTCGAAAAAGTTTGTTTATATGATCATAATGTGCTTCTTTAATCGTTTTTTACTTTTGGTCATCTTTCAGGTTTGATTTTATTGGAGTTCAACTTGGTTCAGCTATCAAAAACAAAGATCTTCTTCAGATTTTGGGATGCTTAATTGTTGCACAAATGATTTTTTGTTCTTGTTCTTTTAATGATCTTGTTCTTTTGGATATAAACCTAGTAACTTTACTTACGTTTTATCTAGGTAAAAATATATAGCATTTGAGTATCGTAAAAATGTCTGATTAATTAGGGGTCTCTTCATCTGATTTCGCCCGGGGCCCACAAAAGTCTAGGAACGGCCCTGATTCTGCCGCTTCGGTTGGTCGAAGGAGGGCTCCACATCGTGGGCCTGGGCCCTTAACACCAGCTCGTTACCGTGGCGGCTCATGGCAGCAAAAGACGAGAGAGTTAGCAAAGTAGGGAGATTGCACTAGTGTGAAATGAACAAAAAAAAAAAACAAGAAAAGAATTAAACCTGCGTAATGGAAAAAGTTGCGACAGTAAACTCCGGTGCTCGTGCAAGCCGGGCAGTCAATCTCAAACGAGCAGTTCTCATGAACCACCCAAAAAGGATCACACCGCTCGGGTTTCATAGTAAACAAAGGCTCTACACCCTCAACTGAGGTAACATTCAAGCCGGCCAGCGCAAAGTATTTGTGGACATTCTCTAGTCGGGACTACTCAACAACCCATTCTCGTTTGCTCGTTACCAATAGCCTCTTCAGAGCATCAATCAAATCATTGGTCCACTCAGGCGACCAGGGGTCTATCATTCAACGAAGGTCTCCAAGTGGGTAATGAAACCCTAACCCCTTTCGGCTCTCTATCACCACCAAGTCTTTATCAAATGCATTTAGCTTGCTCGGGAACTTGAAGAGGAGCTTCGGTTTGCTAGGGTTGTTAGACAAGCTGAGGGTTTGGTATTTAGGATTGCCAGACTTGCTTTGAGTACGACAGATATGGAAAATAATTGGTAAAAATGCCCCGAGCGTGGGCTCATACCCAAGGAGCCGACAAGCGACTAAAAAGTTGTTCACCGTCCTCACGGTATTTGCAACCATCTAAATAGGATTTGCATTGCACTCACTTAATAAAGAAGAAATGAATGGATCCAGAGGTAACCTAAGTTCGAGCTCGAATTCTACAAAAAAGGCAATTTTCTCTCTATTTCCTATCAGAGTGGCTATCTCCACATTTTCTCTTTCCCTGTTTACGTAGGTGACCTTATAGTCCTCGTGAATGATATTGTACTTCAAGAAGAATTTCCTGGTAAAGTTAATTTCCTTCGATGTCTCCTCGTAAATGGGTGCATTGGGTTGCGGGTTCCTAGGAAGGTAGTCGAACGCCCGTGAGCTCTTAATTGTGACCTTATCATTGTCCTCCTCTCCTCACTCGTCCAACAACTTCACATATGAGCCACTCTAAAATCCTAGAATCGCGTCTTCAACAATATTATTACCTCCCTCAGATTGGGGTATGGGTGCGGCAATTGCAACGGTCACTTGGTCGGCTAACCTAGTCTATTTGACACCATCTACAGTTCTCTCCGAGCTTAAGCTTGAGCTTGAAGCATGGTCGCCATCATTCTTATCATAGCCATGACCTGAGAGTTGGGAATTCTGGGAGTCTACACTTCCCTGGCTCCTCGTCACATCTGCAAGAATAGTAGAGGGGCCAGACCCCGAGTCAAACGGAGAGCTAGAGCTCGCTGGTGGGTCTGATACCCCTCCTATCCTTGTCCTAGTCTCTATGCAAGTCATGGGAGGTTTAGCTCCTACTACGTAATGGGTTATGAACGGAATAAATGTGACGGGCTAGGCCCAACATACGAAGCCCAATTATTCATACGTAACTACAGCAACGTCATCAAGTGGACCTGACCAGTTGTTATAAGGCCCATAGCCCAGCAGCAGAGATCAGTCGACCTAGCTCATTGTCCGACCATTATTGCTCCCGACCTAGCTTAGTCCGACATACAATCAGCTCCTTGTACAAATCCTATCTGGCTATATTACAATGTCAGGTCGACCTTGACCTACTCACGCGACCTCGACCTACAGAGACGTACGTCGACCAAAGACTTTTCATTATTGTCTCCTACAATTTCGGAGTCAGTTACGTCCATGACTCTCTCCATGATTTTAGGGATTCAACGCAATCCTACTATAATTCTACTTCTTATCAAAGGCTATAAATACCTCACAACATCCATCGTTTAAAGGTAATGTCTTAATGGCTGTTCAATTGATCTCATTACAGTTTATAAGATATACACATGATACTTACTCTTACGCCGGAGGGTCTTAGCCGGAGACCACCCCGGCTAGTTGTGTGTTCACTGTTTCAGGTTAAATAAAGCCAGTGGATCAACCTAATTGTTGGACGTAGGCTGATCAACACGTTCTTTGCAGCATCATTTTGGTTCCATTGCCGGGAACGAAGATTATTTGACCTCGAAATCCTACTCAAACAATAACAATGGTATTTGACGTGCACACCGCTACCCCCTCCACCGAAAATGACCAAGAGAACGCTGGTATCGGAAATCGTAACATTAATTTGCCTCCTCCCCACCATGCCAAGTTAGAAGAGCGACCCGCTCCAATAGAGTCACTGATGGCACGGGATTGCAGGATAATAGAGGGCAAAAGAGGCCTATGCCCGAGCAAGGAGAAGGTCAGCAGCCAAAACGACTCCTAGTAGGTCGAAGAGTTGCAAGCGACAACCAGGTCCCTCAACTACTCACCTCTGCAGGAAGGATATACTGATGGAGCGGGCTAGATTGCTCCAAAGTTAGTTAGAGGTTCAAGAGGAGTTGATCGACATGCCGAAATCTCCTGAAGGTGACAGAAGATCACATCGACCTGCTCCTTTCGTTACCTCCCACAGCCGAGCTAATGGAGGTACTAGACAAAATAGACGCCCTAGGCCATCTGCTGAACAGCCGAGGATCGAGATGCCTCCCCCCTCTCACATCTCAATAGATCCCAGCATCGACCTAAAAGATAGGCTCGACTAGCGAAGAGAGCAAGCGGCCGAGTCAGCCTCGAGGAGACAGGAAGAAGACGATAGGAATAGACGAAGGTCGCCAGTAAGGTCAGTAAGGTCGCAGTCTCACAGAGAAAGGAGAGGAAGAGAAACAACTCCACCTAGGAGTGAGAGACAGAGGGCCCACTCTAGAAGGGAGCCTCATCAATATGAAAGGCAGAGATCCAACAACGTCTCCTATCAAAGGAATGACCAAGATGCTAGGGAACTGCTAAACTTGAAGAGGAGGTTGGAAAAGATGGAGGCCGACAGAAAGGAAGATGAAGGAAAGGGCGAATGAAACTATAATACTCTTTGACCCTTGTCCAGAGATTTGCTTGAACTAAGGCCTTCCGTGGGTTTCAAGCTACCTTCATTGGACAAATATTCAGGCGCGACCAACGCTTTGAACCACATGCAACACTTTGAGTTCACCATGTGCTTGGTCTCCTCCGAGGATGATGTGCTGTGCAAGGCACTAACCAGCACCTTCACAGGTGTAGAACTGACTTGGTTCCATGGTTTAGCACCGGGTTGCATCACCTCATGGGAGTACATGAGGAAGAAGTTTCTAGATCGATTCTCTACGGCTGGGGTCCGTAAGATGACGGTCACCGACTTGAATAACCTGACTCAAGGTAAAACGGAGAGCACAATGAGTTATTTTACAGGGTTTAAAGAGTTGGTCAGCCATATAGAGGAAGACCTGACATATAGGGAGGTCATCAATTGCTTTCGGAATGGGGTGTCCTCTCCTGACCTGGACTACGAGCAAACGACATGAAGCGAATCCGGAGTGGCAGCTGGAAAGTTTTTGGGTTTCATGGCGTCGCAGAGGGGCATTGAAGCGAATCCGGAAAAAATAAAAGCTTTGATCGAAATGCAGGAGCCGAACTACATTAAGGAGGTGCAGCGACTAAATGGTAGAGTTGCAGCTCTAGGTCGCTTCATAGCAAAGTCAGCAGAGAGGTCTCTCCCCTTCTTCAAAACATTGAGGGGGACAAAAAGTTTCGATTGGACGGCCGAATGTTCATCGTCGGTCCATCAACTCAAGGAGTATCTAGCCTCTCCACCTTTGCTGAGTAGCCCGATCATGGGAGAGAGTTTGTTTGTATATCTATCTGTCGGAGATCGAGCTGTGGTGACGGTGCTGGTCCAAGAAGAAGGCGGAATTCAGAAGCCCATTTATTATGTAAGTAAGGCGTTGTCCGACGTCGAAGGAAGATATTACAATGCAGAAAAGGTGGCCTATGCATTGGTAGTAGCTGCCAGAAAGTTACGAGCTTATTTCTCAGCTCACCCAATCATCGTACTAACAAATGCACCTCTGAGGAAGATTTTGCACAAGCCGGAGAGTTCAAGTCGACTACTTAACTATTTCATCGAATTGACAGAGTTCGACATCGAGTATTGACCTCGAAAGGCCTTGAAAGCTCAACCTTTGGCAGACTTCTTGGTTGAGCTTACATTCACAAAGGAAGAAAGCAAAGAAAATACCCCAAAGGTAAGTTTGAAGGGGAAGGAACCTTCGAGCCAACCCATAACAAGTTTGCCCGAAGATTGTTGGAAGATATACTCAGATGGGTCTGCGATCAAAAGCGTTAGTGGAGTTGGGATAGTTTTTATCGAGCCTGAGACGGGTAAAATCTTTGAGGAGGCTCTGAGGTTCAAGTTCGAGGCTTCCAATAACCAGGCAGAGTATGAGGCCCTGATCGCCGCCATTGAATATGAAAATTTTTTGGGGCGACCAAAGTCATTGCCTATTGTGACTCTCAGTTGATCGTCAACCAAGTCAAAGGAGAATATGAGGTACTCAATCCGTGTTAGTCAAATACTGCGATCCAGTGAAAAGGTTGGTCCGGGACTTGGAGTTCTGTGAAATTCAAAGAGTAGGCCGTGAAGACAACGAGTTGGCCGACCTACTCTCCAAGTTGGCCACATCAGACAAGCAGCATGAAGAACCAATCTCCTACTTAGAGCATCCAGCATACGAATGAGTGCAAGTTCTATGCTCGGTTGACAGCTCTAAGTGCTGGATCAATGAGATAAGAGAAGACGCTCGTGAGTTTGTTCAAAAATGTGACAAGTGCCAGAGATTTGCCAACCTACCAAGACTGCCTACAACCGAACAAACTCCGGTGGTCGCTACCTGGCCGTTCAACATGTGGGGGTAGATTTGATCGAACTCTTCCCACCCGCCCGTGGAAACTGTAAATATGTGATTGTATCCATTGATTACTTCACTAAGTGGATTGAAGCTAAACATATAGCTAAGATTACCAAAGAAAATGCCATAAATTTCATCCACGACTACATCTGGTGTCATTTTGGGGTGCCTCGTGCAATTGTATCAGACAATGGGCTACAGTTCCACATCATTTGAAACAGAAATGAACATATTGGAAGTCCACCATTGGAAGTCGTCAGTCGCCTATCCTCAAGGAAATGGACTAGCGGAAGCAGCGAACAAACTAGTTTTGTCGATACTTAAGATGGGCTTAGTGGGTCGAGCTGGCAGATGGTTGGACGAACTACCTATTGCTCTTTGGGCAGTCTGCACAACCACCCGGGGGCCTACAGAAGAAACCCCATTCGCCCTTACTTTTGGGTCGGAGGCCATGGCTCCTGTCGAGCTGCAAGTTCCACTAGAGTGGTCTTTTTTTATTATGATCAGAATGACACCAACAGATTGCTCGACCTAGACTTGCTGGAAGAGAAGAGGACTACAGCCCAGCTCAGAATGGTAAACTATAAACAGAAAACATAGGGCTACCAAGATAAAAAGGTCAAGAAAAGGTCGTTCAATGTGGGGGATTACGTGCTGAGAAAGATAGAGGTAACCGAAAGGAAGGCCGAGCAGAACAAGTTATCTCCCAATTAGGAAGGTCCTTACGTCGTCACTCGAATTATCCAAGAAAGGACCTACATGATTGGTCATCCAGGGGGTGACGAGCTAAAACATCTGTGGCATGCTAGCCACCTGATTAAGTATTATTTCTGAGTAATTTCCTGATGTAATCGTTCTACTACTTCAAAAAAAAAAAAATGTTCTCTATCTACGAGTTATATTACTTCTATTCTTTAGTCGATTCAGGTCCTACTTTCAGTCGATCTCAATGATATTCTTAAACAGGTTCGACAAAAATCCTAAGTCGACCTCGTTCTTAAATAGGTCCGACTGAAGATCAATGTCAATCTCGTTCTTCCTTAAACAGGTCCGACTGAAGACATAGGTCAGTCTCGTTCCTTAAACAAATTCGAACAATGTCCTAAGTCGACCTCATTCTAAACAGGTCCGACTGAAGATTTAGGTTAGTCTCGTTCCTTAAAACAGACTCGACTAATGTCCTAAGTTGACCTCGTTCTAAACAGGTTCGACTGAAGATTTAAGATCAGTCTCGTTCCTTTCTAAATAGGTCCGACTGAAGACTTGGGTCAGTCTCGTTCTTAAAACAAGGCCGACTAAAAAATTGGTCAGCTTTGTTGGTTAGCCAATTGCTCTAATCAAGACTTTGGCTGATCTCCTACTTAATATAGTTCAACATACAAATACAAGTATGGATCAAAGCAAAATGGTTCAGAAAAGTCAACTACATTAATAAGCAAGTCCCCCAAAGCGGACTAGAACTTGTGCAAATAAAAGCTACGAATGTATATGTCAAACTGCCTCCCAAACTGGGCCAACACAGTGATTACAAAAATGAAAATAATGTATGATACTTGTTCGTTACACTCACTAACTCTATAAATGAGTTAACCCTCTTGGTCGTCACCAACTGGAACCTTTTCTTGCTCATCTTGGGACTGCATTTGTTGATCGACCTCATCAAAAACTTGATCCTCGGTGATATCTTCTTCATCCATCTAATCTGCTTCCTCGAGCTCCTGAAGAATGGTGTTGAAATTGAATGGCTTGATGGGAGGGGCGACCCACGGCTCTGCCTCATCCTCCTTATCATGATGAGCTATTACAACTAGGTCGTTGTCGTTGTAGGGAACAAGGGAATGGACCGCCCGAGCATCCATGTCGTACTGCTCCTTAGAGGCCCACTTGGCCAGCTGTTCAACAGATATATCGATAGAAGGGTCCACAATAGCCCGACGGGCCATATGTTGACGACCAACGGTGTAGAAAGCCTTTGCTAGGCTAAAGATAGCGTCATATCATTCATCAATTTCTTTAAAGGCCTCCATCGCGGCCTTTCCAGCATCCTCCACCGCTGTCTTCACCCTGGCCCGGGCTTCCTCCTCCCATTTAACTCGAGTTGCCCTATGGTCGTCGCTTTGTTTGATCAAAAAATTGTTGCGATTCTGGAACATCTTCCTTACAGTCTCCAGCTCGATCTCTACCGTCTCTTTCTCCAGGCGCAAAGAAGCACTATCCAACTTCTGCTTCTCAAGCTCAGTTTTGATAGCCTGGAGGTTGACCATTGCATCATCCTTTACGAGCTTGAGAGCCTCGTATGCAGAGTCCAGGTCACCCAACTTCTCCCTCAGCTCAGTGAGTTTGTGAGATTTCCAAGCATATTGGGCCATTGCTAGCTTTTCCCTTTCTATGGCTGCCCTCCAGCTGCTCTTAGCCTGCTCAACAAGAGTGAGAGACTACGCAAACCAAAAAAGAAGTGTCAGCTCGATAAATAATTAAAAATATCTAGCGACCAAGAAGCGAGACGACTAAACAGAACTGTAAAGAGAAAGAGTTACCTCGCAGTGGGCCAGGTCTGACCTGTCAGAAAATTCCTCTGGGGTGATCCCCCTCTCAACAAAGCTAGCCTGTAGATCAGAATCTACTGCCCTCCTCACCACAACCTGACCCGAAACCTTAGCTCGTGCCCCGAGCGGGAGGGTCCCCTTACTAAATAAAACCACCTGAATTTAAAACTTTTACCTAACTTGAAAAGAAAACCAACTTTAACATTTCCATTATAAAACTAACTCAACACATTTCCACTTGGAGGAAGGTTATAACAAACTTTGAAAAGATAACCTGTTTAGTTACAAAATACTACCAATGTAAAATTATACAAAAGCTGTTTTATATACAACTCCACCAAGGAGTAACATCAAAACACTATTACCAATCCCAACCAAAACATACACATACCCAGCAACCCAAAAAGAACCATGTCCAAACTCCTTTTTCGTCCTCACTGGGCTGGTCCTCCTGTCTCAGTGAGATCTAAAACAGTAAAGGGATAAGGGGTAAGAATAAATCTCAATAAGCTATTATGAATGCAACAATATGCCAAGTAAAATGCAACACATAATAAGGTTGCTCACAAACACATTGGTAAAGAGTAAACACATTACGTTACCTCAATTTACCTTTCCCGTCTGAACAATAAGTCGTACAACGTGGGAGTAAACTCCCTTCATTTGTGAACTGCTTAGGCATATTCACATCTTATAAGACTCATATTTCATAGAACCATATAAGATACTAGCAATCTGTAAGGCTTTTGGCTCTATACAGATGCTATAACCCCAATCTGTGGCCACAGAAGGGGACAGTCACAGGTATAATGTAATTCGATCACCTTATAGAACAATTTCCATAATTGATCGTATTCCATTATACCTCTAAACATTAGCTGATTGAAACACATTCAAGCACATAATAGATACTTGAAAAGAAATCCTCCATAGGGATAACATAATAACAACATGGTATTCATACTCATGTTCAAGCCAATACAATAGTGCAACATATATTTTATACACTATTTGAATCACATACCATGAATAGATAACCAAGTAAGGACACAATGTATCATAAAAAAGCCCTACATGTTCATTATACAACATTTAGTAACCTCTACAAAGGTTCAAGATCATATTACCAAGTTTGAATAACTTTGGTTAAGTTTCAAATCAAGCCTTTCAACCATATTTCGTACAATATTTAAACCTCTTCCTCTTATCCAATTTGACAAGTTAAGACACCAATGGATAGCTAAAGTGTTGTATTTTAATTATAGTTAAAGAGGGTTTAATTATGTACTAGGGAGATTAGGTTTTTATTGCTTGAAAAATGGTTCAGAGTCAACAGGGCAGGGCACGACTCGTGCCCTATGGCACGACTCGTACCACCTTAACACCCCCTCAGATACAGTCATCCCACAAGGCACGACTCTTCCACCCTGAAGGGACGACTCGTGCCACAGGGCACTACTCTTGCCCTTCACCAGAATTCAGAAACAGAGCAGCAACATCAGCAAATCAGTACCATTAACCAACTTTGCTCATACCCTTTCTTGTTCAACCTCAGTACCACACACCTAACTTCAGCCAAACTCATTCCTACCATTTCAATTCATTCCAACTCCAAGCATTATATACCCAATTCATTTCCAATCACATAAAAGGTTCCCCTAAGGTCATGCATCTAGACATTTACACCATTCCAACTTAGAACAACCATTTACTCCTATCAACTTTCATTAACAACACCACCATAACCTAGGTCATTCCACTAAAATTCCAACTTCAAGCAAATGCTCCAAAATACCAAACAACATTTATAAAACAACAATATCAAGCTTAAACATTCAATGAACATGCTTTTGAAAGAAATCATAAAAACTTACCGAAATAATTCAAAAATAAGAAAATCTTTTTCCGGATAGATACGCTCCCCTCAACTTCACGAACAATAATATGAAGACGAATCGAAGAACGGAAAGGAATTGAATTTGTTATGAATCTAGGAAGGAAAAGCTAGGGTTAGGCTTTTTAAGAACAATGGGAAGACAAGGATTTCCAAGGCCGATCAAAATGGGCTTTCCATGGCAAAAATGAAAGATAAACATTACTGACTTTACACTCTAGCTCCTCCAAGGTCTTAGACAGTATAACTAACACCCTTAGGATTCCACTATTACACTAAAGCACCTCAACACTTATAGACTTTTCTTTAATATTTCAAATATTATAATTTCACCACAACATTTCCTATTTATTTCATTTAGACCTTATATAATTAAAATTAATTTATTAACATCCTAAAATCACATAAGTTGTCAGAGTATAAAATGAACACATAAACTTAACAAATAGCATAGAATGCATAAATGAGATGCTACACACCCCACCCCCACGTGCTCAACATGTACTAAAATGGTGCCTAAGATTAGGGTAATGACACTCACTCCCCCTTAAAGAAAATTCGCCCCGAATTTTAAATTGACTTACTTGCACGCTCAAACAACCAAGGGTATTTTTCACGCATTTCCGATTCTAGCTCCCAAGTAGCTTCTTCAATAGAATGATTCTTCCAAATGATTTTCACTATCGGAATACTCTTAGTTCGCAACTCCCTAACTTGACACTCCAAGACTCTCAACGGCTCTTCCACATATGTCATATCCATCTAAACATCCTCGGGAGGAGAACTCAAAACATGGGAAGGATCGAAATAATATTTTCTCAACATGGAAACATGGAACACATCATGAAGAGATGAAAGAGATGGAGGCAAAGCCAAACGATAAGCCAATTCACCAATCTTCTCTAAAATTTCAAACGGACCAACAAATCTCGGAGCCAATTTACCCTTATTACCAAACCTTTTAATCCCATTCCTCGGAGAGATCTTCAAAAACACAAAGTCACCAACCTGAAATGATAAGTCTCGTCTTCTATTGTCGGCGTAGCTTTTCTGTCTACTCTGAGCCGTCTTCAATCTATCCCGAATAACTTTGATCTTCTCCGTTGAATCTCTAACCAAATCCGGACCCCAAAGCCTAGCTTCACCAACCTCGTCCCAACACATTGGAGATCTACACTTCCTCCCATACAATGCCTCATACGGAGCCATCTCGATACTAGATTGATAGCTGTTGTTATAAGCAAATTCAACCAACGACAAATTATCTTCCCAAGATGAGTGGAAATCCATCACACACGCCCTTAACATGTCCTCAAGAATCTGAATAGTTCTCTCGGTCTGCCCATCGGTTTGAGGATGAAATGCCATGCTAAAACACAACTTGGAACCCAAAGCTTTGTGCAACGCCTTCCAAAATCTCGAGGTGAATCTCGGATCCCTATCGGATACAATGCTAACTGGTACTCCATGAAGTCTAAAAATTTCTCGCATATAAAGTTGAGCTAACCTCTCCATCGAATACTTTGTTGACACCGGTAGAAAATGAGTCGACTTTGTCAATCTGTCAACTATCACCCAAATGGCATCCATCTTCTTCGAGGTCGGAGGTAATCCAGTTACAAAATCCATCGAGATTCCTTCCCACTTCCATTTCGGAATATCTAACGGTTGAAGTAGCCCCACCGGTCTCTGATGCTCGTCTTTGATTTGTTGACAAGTCAAACATTTAGATACAAACTCCGCAATATCTCTCTTCATTACATTCCACCAATAGCCTTTTGATCTCCGGTGAAGAAAGAACGCAAATTCTGCCTTGAAAGGTTAAAATTCCATCTCTATTCAACGCAAACTCCCCGGTCTTTCCATCTTGCAATTGCCCCAAAATTCTCTTCAATTCTAGATCACTTTGTTGAGCTTCCATAAGATCTCCATATAAGGTAGGGATGGCTCGGACATTCGCAAATATCATCTCACTTCTTAACTCTCGGGACCTCAAAGTTGATAAATAAGCCTTTCGGCTAATCGCATCCGCAACCACATTCCCTGATGATACGAAATAACACAGTCATAATCCTTCAATAGCTCCAACCATCTCCTTTGCCGATTGTTCAACTCTTTCTGGGTAAAAAAATACTTCAGGCTCTTATGATCGGTGAATATCTCGAAGTTCGCCCCGTATAGATAATGCTTCCACTTGGGCAACGCAAAAACAATTGTAGCCAACTCCATGTCGTGAGTAGGATAATTCTGTTCCGCCTGTAATAACTTTCTTGAGGCATACGCAATCACTTTCCCATTCTGCATAAGCACACAACCCAACCCTTCTTTCGAGGCATCACTGAAAATCACAAAGTTCTCGCAACCATCTGGAAGGGTAAGAACTGGAGTTGTCGTCAGTTTCTTCTTCAACTCGGCAAAGCTTGCTTCACACTTAGAATCCGACACAAATGTTATATCTTTTCGAGTCAACCTTGTCAACGGAGTTGCAATTCTAGAAAATCCCTCAATGAACCTCCGGTAATTGTTTTGGTAGAAAAAACAATTGAGTTGAATCTTAACTTTGTTTAGTGTGTGGATTGAACAATAAGGAGGGGACTATGGAATTCGACTATATGGAACAAAAGCAAGAAAAAGAAGTAATGACACCACGATTTGTTAACGAGGAAAACCTTAGAGGTGATAACCTCTTTGGAAAAAACCCCGGGAGTTAGGTCTCCAACCTTAAAAGTTTCACTATGATGATTATGAGTACAACTTTGGAAGAGAATGGAGAGGATTACAATCAGTTCGTGCGTAGAGTGTGTGTGCGAGAGTTAGTGTGTTCCATCCCCATTTCCCCTTAAATATAAATAAGTACGAAGGAGTCAAATACGGTTCCTACAATCTCGGGATATAAGCTTATCCTTTCAACCTCCGTGAGACCAAGTCGCCCTAGCCGTTGAAGATATGTTGAACGTGCTGGAGAATATCCCGCATTTCTTCTCTCTTAATTACTGGAAAATAAGAATAAATATATTAGGAAATATTAAATAAGTAAATATTAAAACAATACTTACAGTGGAATGACATCTTGATATGCAGGATCAACTGAAGATGTCACCATGCTGAAAAATACCCACAACAATTTGTCCCCAAAAACATTTGGCTATGTAGACAACTGAAGAGGCAAAATGTTTTTCTGTCCAATTAAATGCCCAACCGCCAGCTCTGCTTGATAGGACGGTTTAGGGATACGAGGCGGTTTAGAAAGGAAGAGTCTTTATAGGAACTAGTAACCGCAATTCCAGATAACCATCAAATCTTCTCTCAATTCTTATCTAGATCTGACGTCTCCTACTATATTACGGTGAGAGTAACCCCAAAAAGCGCAGTTGTTATCCCTTCTCCTTCAATACATATTTGCGACGTTCTCCAAAGTGAGCCAGAATCAATGTGTTTATTAAATTTGCGATTCTAAAAAATCCTTGCTAACATATATCCTTACATGCAGTGACTCGATCCGGCTTCACGACGAGTGATATTGTAGCCAAATACAAAGGCAAGATGAAAGCAGAAGGGAACATACCAGAGACGGATAAGATTACTCCGAAAAGAATAAGGGTAGAAGAGATCTCCGGTGTGGAGAAACAAATTTGGAAAGAAGACGTGTTGGAGAATCAGGTAAGAATTAATTTGGGTCACTGGTACATTGATCCTCTTTTATTTTAGTAAAATGCCTCTTTTTGTTTGTTGATTACAGATTGTCTCGATGGCTAAGTTAATGTCCAAAGAAATCAGGATTTGGAGGGAAAAATGCGATACCTTTGATATGAGTAGGGTTGAATATGAGAAGGATTTGAAAGAAGCTGCAAGGATAATAAGGGAAAAGGGTTTGGAAATCAGAGACAAGAACGAAGAGATACTAAAATGGCGGTCCAGGCTTGCGAGTGTCGACATCAGTCATGAAAGGGAAATGGAAGCATTTCGGGATGACCTGGTGCATGAGACTACAAAAGCAGTTTTCGAAACTAGGATCCAAATGATTGAAGAATATCATGCGGGAGAGCATGTGAATTGGAACCTGAACGATGAGAAAACAGCTTTGCAGCGAATCCACGACGAAAAGACGAACGAAGTCTCCAAGGATCTTGAGCAGATTGATGATGATCATGACAGAGACATGGGATGACTCTTAGGATGGGAAAAAGAGTAGGATGCTTAATAAGAAAGATCAGAGGTTTGGAGAAGTTACTCCTAACGCAACACCTGCGGCAGAAGCCACCTAAGAAAGAAGGTAAAATAACTTTGTTCTTGGTATTTTGATGATGTTACTGGGGTGGAATCCCTTAAAACAATTTTTATTTTCGTTTGGTTATGTAATGGGTCCATAAGGACCAAAGACAATTTCCTTTACGTGTTGGGTTGGTCCAACACTTTTGCACTTTAAGTTTAGTATTTTGGATGATTTTATGATAACTTTATGGTTTAATGTTTTTCAAGCGTGTCAAGGCTTGCTATATTTTGGATAAAATTTTTCTTTGGATGATCCTTTGTTATTCTCATAAGGTGACATGATAGTATGTCGAAACGGTAGGTACTTAAGATGACATGTATATGCCATAACCCGTAGATACTTTAGATGACACGTATATGTCATAACCATAAGAATATTACGTAAGATCAATCATTTAACTGAGTGGGAATGGGTAAGCTATATGAGTTTACCCATATAGGCCCACCCCACACCTTAATTAAAGAGATAACTTGCGCTCCAGGCGAAGGTGTGGTAACCTAACATCTTAAGAAAGAGGTAATTAACTCTTTAAACCTTAGAAGGGATTGTGTACCTTTACTTAAGAAGAGATGGAAAGTCTCTAACGGAGGAGAATTCGTTGTTCTTTGCGTGCTTTCGACATGTCCCCATGTAATTGTGTCAATACCTCATAAGACAGAAACATGTTAAAAACGGACGCCCACTAAGGTTGACGTCTCTCCACAAAGTACGTTAGCGATATCTTGATTTGTAAAGAATTAAAAAGGTACATAGGAAAAAGAAAGGTTGCAAAAAATTAAAAGACGATCCATACCTGAAAAGGATGAGTTCATGGGGAATTTTTTTTAAATGTAATACCTTTTAAGATGAATGGCGTTCCAACTTCGCGGTATCATTTGGCCATCCAAGGTTGCCAGGCGATATGCTCCTTTCCCGGCTTGTGCATCTATTAGGTAGGGTCCTTCCCATTTAGGGGCAAGCTTGCCTGCATTGGGCTCCTTTGTATTTTGGAATGCCTTTCGTAGGACTAAGTCTTCTACTTAAAACCTTCTAATCCTTACGTTTTTGTTATAAGATCTGGCTACCCTTTGTTGATATGCTGCCATGCGAACTTTGGCCATGTCCCCGCCTCGTCCACGGTATCTAGGTCATGTATCAAGATGTCTTTGTTATGTTCGATGTCAACAAACCGTATCCGGCCGTAGGTATAAGGACTTCGCCGGAATAACCGATTCGGTTCCAAATACAAGTGAATAAGGGGTTTGACCAAGAGCGTTCTTAGATTTCGCTCGTCGCCCCATAGGACCATTGGTAATTCTTCCGCCCATCGTCCTTTCTTTTCCGGTTCGCCCTTTTTTAAGTTGCTTATGATTATTTTGTTGCTAGATTCTGCTTGTCCATTGGCTTGAGGGTGAACAGGTGAAGATGTCACCATCTTGACTCCCCAAGATGTCAAGAAATCTTGGGTTCTCTTACTAATGAATTGAGAGCCGTTGTCACAAATTATTTCTGAGGGTATTCCAAATCGGCTGAATATGTTTCTTTTGATAAAAGATATAACTTCTTTGTCACGAACTTGTACATATGCCTCAGCTTCTACCCATTTAGAAAAGTAGTCTGTCATAGCCAATATAAATACTCTTCCACCTGGTGCCCTGGGCAATTTTCCTACTATGTCCATTCCCCAAACCATAAACAGCCATGGTGACAGGATAGGATGTAGTAGCTCAGCCGGTTGGTGTAGGATGTCCCCATGTCGTTGATAGGAATCACATTTCTTTGCGTAGTAGACAGCGTCTTTTCTCATTGTGGGACAAAAATAGCCCATTCTAAGAGCCTTGGTATGTAGACTTCTGCCCTCGGTATGATTTCCACATTCTCCTTCGTGCAGCTCCTTGAGAACCTGATGGGCTCTATCTGCTTCTAAACATCTTAAGTAGTGACCTGCAGCAGATTTTCTAAACAAGAGGTTATCAATAAGTAAATATTTAGATACTCTTACCCTGAATGCTCTAGCATTTTTCTCCTCAGCTGGGATCGTATCATTTAAGAGATACTTGATAATCGGAGCCGCCCAAGAAGTTGCCGAGAGGAAGGTATGTCGACATCTAGAGCGAACATCTCAAGATGATCAATTGTCGGGATGTCAATATGCACAATTGGGATACTCGGTTTGTGAAATGCTTTTGAAGGCCGAACCAAAGTTTGCCGTGAGCATCTCCTTCAGAATTTTCTTCTCGTGGGATTTGTTCTAAGGAAAATGATTTGAATCTGGCCGAAAGAATTTTTACAATTTCCAAATATGTCGTCATCTTAGCATTTTTTGCTGTGTAGGATCCGTTGTAGTGGTTAACAATTAGCAAAGAATCCATGAACACCCGGATATGCTTCGACATCTAGGTCCCGGCCGCCGTTAAACCCGCGATTAGTGCCTCATACTCGCTTCATTGTTGGTAGCCTTGAAATTGCAACCGATGGATTGTGGTATTATGTCCCTTGTGGCGATTTTAGTACAACTCCTGCACTGCACCTCTCATGTTAGAAGCACCATCCGTATAGAGAGTCCAAACTTTCAGGATGTCATCATCTTGAAGTTGTTGTACTTCCAATTCCACCTCTTGTTGTAGGGTTGGCCGAAATCAGCCCACAAAATCGCCTAGGGCTTGGGATTTTATTGCAGCTTCCGGGCTCATACTTGATGTCGTATGTGCTTAATTGTACGCACCACTTCGCCATTCGACTCCGACATCTCCGGTTTTCTCATAACATTCTTAATAGGATAGTTAGTGCGTACAATTATAGTATGTGTTTCAAAATAGTGCCTTAGTTTAATAGAAGCGCTTATCAAAGCTAAAATTAACTTTGTAAATGAGAATACCTGGTCTCCGCATCTAAGAGTGTCTTACTTATATAGTAGATGGGTTGCCGATTACCATCTCGTTCGTCACCAAGATCGCACTTACAAAGACCTTCTGATACCGCCGTAGATGTAAAGATGTTACTCCTCTCGAGGTTTGGCCAATAATGGAGGTGTTGACAGTAAGTTTTGAGTTCCTGAAAGGCTTCTTCATGTTGGTCCTCCCATTGGAACTTATTGTTCTTCCTCAAGATGTCGTAGAAAGGTTTGCATCGATCTGAAGATTTTGAAATGAATCTGGTAAGTGCAAAGAATCTTTCCCGTCAACCTTTGGACGTCCTTGACAGATTGAGGTGATGACAGGTTGATAATAGCACGTATCTGTTCTGGGGCGGCTTCAATGCCTCTTTTAGTAACCATGTAACCCAAGAACTTCCCGGCCTTCATTCCAAAGTTGCATTTAGCTGGATTCAGTTTCATATTGAAACAATCCAAGATGTCAAAGGCTTGAGAGAGGTTGCTTATGTGATCTTCGGCTTTCTTGGACTTTACCACCATGTCGTCGATGTATACCTCCATTGTGTCCCCAATCTGATCTCTAAACATCTTGTTGACGAGCCTTTGATACGTTGCACCTGCATTTTTTAGTCCAAAAGGCATGGCAATATAACAATAAATACCGTGGGTGTTATAAAGGCGGTGTCCTCTTCGGGTCGATGGTTCCATCTGAATTTGTTGAAATCCTGAGGACGCGTCCATGAATGTGAGGAGTTCATGTCCGGAGGTGGCATCAACTAACGAATCTATGTGCGGCAAAGGAAAAGGATCTTTTGGACAGGCTTTGTTTAAGTCGGTGAAGTCGACACAAACTCGCCATTTCCCATTTCTCTTCTCTACCACAACCACGTTTGCTAACCATCTTGGATAATCGACCTCTCGTATCATGTTGGCTTTGAGTAGGCGCTCTACCTCTTCCTTGATGATCTGGTTTCTGGTCTCTGCAAACTTCCTACGTTTCTGGTGTATTGGTTTGAAGCTAGGATCTACGTTAAGTTTGTGAGTGATGACATCTTTGCTGATGCCTGTCATGTCATCATGTTTCCAAGCAAAACTCTTTATTCTGCTTCTTAATAAATCCACAAGCTTTTCTTCTATATCTGATGGGATGTCAGTGCCAATAAGTACTTTGATGTCCGGGTTTGAAGGGTCTAGCAATACTTCTTTCACATCATCCTCCCTAGCTTCCAGGACTTCACGTACTTTCCTCGTTAATTGCTATGCTTGTTTTGGAGATGTCGACGCCTTCATTGAAGTTTTATAACATTCCTTGGCCACCTGTTGATCACTGTAAATCTTAGCGACACCCCAAGGTGTTGGGAACTTCACACACTGATGGTAAGTGGAGGGTACAGCCTTCATTCCATGAATCCACGGTCTTCCAAGAATGACATTGTAAGATGTTGCGCAATCAATTACGCAGAACCGTTCCATGGTATTGAGGCCCTTCGAGTATATAGGAAGCTTTATCTCCCCCACCGTTTCTTTGACTTCCCCACTGAAGCCTACCAGTACTGAGGACTTCTTAATGATCTCTGATTTCGGGATGTTCATTTCCTTAAGAGTGCCCAACATAATAAGATTTACAGAGCTACCCCCATCAACCAGTATGCGCCGGATTGTACAATTGGCGATCTGCAAGGAAATAACTAGACCGTCGTGATGGGGTTCCAGCAAGTTATCTCGATCACTTTCATCAAAGGTGATTGGATCCTGGCAGGGTGTCGACATCCTGGGCTGTCTTTCTGGCTTCTCCTCTTTTGACTCTTTGGCATGTCGTTTTGCTGCAGAATAGGATGTGCCACATATTTCCGAACCTCCGCTGATAAAATTGATCACCTTCGTTGATGCTGGGGGAGAAACTGGTCTTTCGGCTTCATGAGGAGCTTCCGCATTTTCAGCCTTCTTCTTCCTAGATCCCAGCAACTCCTTAAGATGTCCTTTCGAGAGCAAGTAACTGATCTCCTTCCTTAGTGCGATGCAATCTTCAGTAACATGTCCAAAGTCTTCATGGTAAGCGCACCATTTTGATTTGTCACGCCATCCTGTGGCTTTGTCCGTCTTCTTTGGCCATCTGGCTTTGTCCCCAAGGTTGCCCATTGCACAGAGTATACCTGAAATGTCAACAGAAAAACAATAATCAGAAATGTTAGGCACATTATCGTTATCTTCATCCTCACCGTCTATTGAATTAATTTTGCTAGTGTCAATTCTTGGATAAGGATTGGAACGGTGGTTCCTGCGATGGGACGATTCAGTCTTTCTGTCGGGGTTGTCATATGTCGACATCTTGGATGAGGACTTCGATCTTTACAGCTTGTCTTCCTCCAGTCTTATGAATCTCACTGCCCTGCTCCTGACTTCTTCCAACCTCTTACAAGGAGTCATCACCAAATCTTGATAATACTGTGAATCTTTCTTCAGCCCCATTTTGAATGCTTCTGTGGCTGTCGACATGTCAAGATTGGGAATTTCTAGCACTTCCTTGTTGAACCGGTGGACATAATCCTTTAGAGTTTCATTAGGCTGCTGGATCACATTGTAGAGATCACTTGTCAACCTTTCAAATTGTCGACTGCATGAGAATTGGTTATAGAACATGTTGATAAGCTGGGCGTAAGAACCAATTGAACCTAGAGGTTGCCTAATCAACCATTTGAAGGCTGGTCCAGACAAGGTTGATCCAAATCCCCTGCATAAGCAGGCCTCCCGAAATTGAAGAGGAATATGAATTATGTCCATCTTTTCTTGATAGTGTGCAACATGCTCCTCTGGGTCCGTGGTGCCGCATAACTTCATAGATGGTAGACCGAAACGCTTTGGGATGTCAACATTTACAATTGCCGGGACAAACCGGGATTGATTGTAGCAGCTTTGAGTCACATGTTGGATTGGAGGAGTTACGCCCGGCACGTTCATTATCGCCTCTCCGAGATCCTCGCATCCGTTTGGCTAGTGGGTTTCTGCAAAAGGGTCGCCCATAGGAATACGATTGAAATTATTATTATTAAAAAGATTATTTAGCAAACCAGAGTTGTCCGTAGTAGTCGTGACAAGAGTGCCGTCAATGAATGGAATGAACGGTGAATCCCGCGGAAGATGGCGTCAATGGGGTGTCCCCGGGCAAGGATGTCGACATCATTAAGGATGTCACGGATGAGTTTGAGGAGGACTGCCCATTGGGATGAATTCACTCGAAATGTAGATCCTCCAGTTGTTGTCAAAGTTGAGAACCCTTGCACGCAGCGGTGATATGTTGTCAAGCCGAGACGCGATGAGCCGTTGATCTTTCTGCATCTTAATCATGGAATTGGTCGGCACCTTAGAATTGCCGTCTTGCCGGTCCAACCTTTGATTCAACTCCTGTAAGGATACTCCGAATGTCGCATCTACATTGGAAGAGGTTGTTCCCTTTGTGGAGTCTTCGTAAGTTAAGCCGGGCCGAGGTCCTGGTCTCGAGGAGGTGGTTGTAACAAGCTGGTTCTTCCTCCTGATGTGGGAACAACGGCGGGACTCTTACCGGCGGCGGGCACATTGGGGGGTGCAGACATAATGAATTTGCTTAGGAAATGATCCAAATAATCGATAAACCACGAGGCCCCTCGGTGGGCGCCAAATTGTTTTGGTAGAAAAAACAATAGAGTTGAATCTTAACTTTGTTTAGTGTGTGGATTGAACAATAAGGAGGGGACTATGGAATTCGACTATATGGAACAAAAGCAAGAAAAAGAAGTAATGACACCACAATTTGTTAACGAGGAAAACCTTAGAGGTGATAACCTCTTTGGGAAAAACCCCGGGAGTTAGGTCTCCAACCTTAAAAGTTTCACTATGATGATTATGAGTACAACTTTGGAAGAGAATGGAGAGGATTACAATCAGTTCGTGCGTAGAGTGTGTGTGCGAGAGTTAGTGTGTTCCATCTCCATTTCCCCTTAAATATAAATAAGTATGAAGGAGTCAAATACGGTTCCTACAATCTCGGGATATAAGCTTATCCTTTCAACCTCCGTGAGACCAAGTCGCCCTAGCCGTTGAAGATATGTTGAATGTGCTGGAGAATATCCCGCATTTCTTCTCTCTTAATTACTGGAAAATAAGAATAAATATATTAGGAAATATTAAATAATTAAATATTAAAACAATACTTACAGTGGAATGACATCTTGATATGCAGGATCAACTGAAGATGTCACCATGCTGAAAAATACCCACAACAGTAATACCCCGCCAATCCAAGAAATCTATGGACTTCAGTTACTTTGAAGGCTGCTTCCAATTGACTACGGCTTCAATATTAGAAGGATCCACGGAAATACCCGAACTTGATACCACGTGCCCCAAGAAAGAAATCTGCTCAAGACAAAACTCGCATTTGCTAAACTTTGCAAACAGATGTTTCTCATGAAGCACAGATAAGATGATTCTCAAGTGTGCTTCTCGATCTTCTCGGGAATTTGAATAGACAAGAATGTCATCAATGAAAACCACCACAAAACTATCAAGGTAGGGCTTGAAAATTCGGTTCATCATATCCATAAATACTGCTGGTGCATTAGCCAACCCGAAAGGCATAACCACGAATTCATAATGGCCATACCTCGTTCTGAAGGTTGTCTTGGAAATATCATCTGGTTGGATCTTCAATTGATGGTATCCGCTACGCAAATCAAGCTTAGAGTAGATCACGGAACCTCGAAGCTGATCGAACAAATCATCAATATGCGGAAGAGGGTATTTATTCTTGATGGTTGCTTGATTCAACAAACGGTAGTCGATACACAATCTCAACGTGCCATCCTTCTTCCATACAAACAAGACCGGTGCTCCCCATGGTGAAACACTCGAACGAATGAAGCCCCAATCTAACAATTCTTGCAACTGAGTCTTCAACTCTTTCAACTCAGCCGGAGCCATTCTATATGGTACTTTTCATATTGGTGAGGTACCTGGCACTAAATCAATGCAAAACTCCACTTTCCTATCCGGAGGCATAGCATACTCAGTTGAAAACACATCAACAAACTCATTCACAACTAGGACATGAGATAACTCGGGGGATTTCTTACTTGAATCTAACACATAAGCCATGTACCCCTCACACCCTTTTGACAACATTTTTCTAGCCTTTAAAGCAGATATAACATGAATGCCAAACCAAGATTTATCCGCATCAAACACAAAAGTAGGCACATCAGGCATAGAAAAGGAGACTCGCTTCTTACGACAGTCTACCAAAGCATAACAGCTACTCAACCAATCCATACCAAGAATCACATCAAAATCACGGATTGGTAACTCTACCAAATCCACTGGCAATACATGCCCACATATATTCACATCACAACCATGATAAACCAAAGAAGATGCAAGGCACTCTCCCATAGAAGTAGAGACCTCCAGGATATAAGGCATAATCTCAGGCAATTTATGCAATGCAAATGCAAAATGAGATGCCACAAAAAGAATGGAAAGACCCGGGATCTATAAGAATGCGGGCCTTAACTCCTGTGACAGGGACTATACCTCTAATGACAGCATTGGGATCTACCTCTCCTCGACCCAAAGCAAACACTCGCCATTGAACTCTCTCATTTGGCTTCCCTTCATTGTCTCTCTTTACCCCAACTCTTTGTTGTCCACCACCCGCAGCTTGCCCCCGTTGTAACCTAGGACAGTTCCTCCTGAAATGACCCGCTGCTCCACACTCAAGGCACTTGCCTTGCTTGCTCCAAAACCGATCCTCGGAATGACCCACTTTCTTGCAAAAGCTACACACTGTCCCACTCTGACTGGAAGCTGGATGAGTTATAGGAGCCGCCACATTACCTCCTCGAACTAACCCCGGAGCTGAAGATCTTGGTGGTCCTCTATTCTGCCCTGAACCTTGACCTTGAAACCTCGGTCTTCTTCCACTACCCCCTTCTGATTTGCCCTGGTGCTCTTCGATATCATTTTCAATCTGATAAGCTCTATTCACTGCCGCCTGAAAGTCGGTGAAGTCGTGCGTCAATAGCTGCTTCCTGAACTCCAATCTCAACCCTTTCACAAACCGGTAGACTCTTCTCTCTTCTTTCGGTACCAAATGAGGATAATATCTAGCCAACTCCGTGAACTTCACAGAATACTGGGCCACTGTCATCGTACCTTGCTCTAGCCTCAAGAATTCGAGTTCCTTCTTGTCCCGTGTAACCATCAGAATGAAACGATCTCTGAACTTGCGGGTAAAGTTCTCCCATGTCTGAGGCGTGTGATCACGGTCCCAACTATCATTCACAATATGCCACCAATGTTCTGCGGGTCCTTCAAGTTTGAAAACGGCACACCTCACCTTTTCTTCGTCCGGATTCTCCATTATCGCGAATAGCTTGTTCATTGCCTCAAGCCACCTTTCTGCCTTCAATGGATCTGAATCCCCATTAAAACTACGTGGAGCCATCTTCACAAATTTCTCCAATTCGTGCCCTTGACGACCCTCCTGATGATGTTGAGCTTGACCTTGCGCTGCCATGTTTTGCAAGAAAACTCGAAACATATTCATCATCTTCGCATTTTGATTTCCACCTCCCCCGGCATTACCCTCATTTTTCGGAGCTCTATGCTGATCATCTTCGTTCCCCGCTATTGAACAAACTCCTGCATCAAACACTCGTCGTCAGTTATCACATACTCCCCCTTAAGCTAGACATATACCCTTGACTTCTAAACCGAGCTCTGAAACCAACTGTGGGGACCCCGACCCGAAACCTTAGCTCGTGCCTTGAGCGGGAGGGTCCCCTTACTAAATAAAACCACCTGAATTTAAAAAGTTTACCTAACTTGAAAAGAAAACTAACTTTGACATTTCCATTATAAAACTAACTCAACACATCTCCACTTGGAGGAAGGTTATAAAAACTTTGAAAAGATAACATGTTTAGTTGCAAAATACTACCAATGTAAAGTTATACAAAAGTTGTTTTATATACAAATCCACCAAGGAGTAACATCAAAATACTACTACCAATCCCAAACAAAACATACACATACCCAGACAACCCAAAAAGAACCACGTCCAAACTCCTTTCCGTCCTCACTGGACTGGTCATCCTGTCTCAATGCGATCTAAAACAGTAAAGGGAGAAGGGTTGAGAATAAATCTCAATAAGCTATTATGAATGCAACAATATGCCAAGTAAAATGCGACACATAATAAGGTTGCTCACAAACACATTGGTAAAGCGGTAAACACAATACGTTACCTCAATTTACCTTTCCCGTCTGAATAATAAGTCGTACAACGTGGGAGTAAACTCCCTTCATTTGTGAACTGCTTAGGTATATTCACATCTTATAAGACTCATATTTCAGAGAACCATATAAGATACTAGCAATCTGTAATGCTTTTGGCTCAATACAGAAGCTATAGCCCCAATCTGTGTCCACAGAAGGGGACAGTCACAGGTATAATGTAATCCGATCACCTTATAGAACAATTTCCATAATTGATCGTATTCCATTATACTCCTAAACATCAGCTGATTGAAACACATTCAAGCACATAATAGATACTTGAAAAGAAATCCACCATAGGGATAACATAATAACAACATGGTATTCATACTCATGTTCAAGCCAATACAATAGTGCAACTTATATTTCATACACTATTTGAATCACAAACCATGAATAGATAACCAAGTAAGGGCACAATGTATCATAAACAAGCCCTACATGTTCCTTATACAACATTGAGTAACCTCTATAAAGGTTCAAGATCAAATTACCAAGTTTGAAAAACTTTGGTTAAGTTTCAAATCAAGCCTTTCAACCATATTCCGTACAATATTTAAACCTCTTCCTCTTATCCAATTTGACAAGTTAAGACACCATTGGATAGCTAAAGTGTTCTAATTTAATTATAGTCAAAGAAGGTTTAATTATATACTAGGGAGATTAGGTTTTTATTGCTTGAAAAATGGTTTAGAGTCAACAGGGCAGGGCATGACTCGTGCCCTATGGCACGACTCATGCCACCTTAACACCTCCTCAGATACAGTCATCCCACAAGGCACGACTCTTCCACCCTGAAGGGATGACTCGTGCCACAGGGCACGACTCGTGCCCTTTATCAGAATTCAGAAACAGAGCAGCAACATCAGCAAATCAGTACCATTAACCAACTTTGTTCATAACATTTCTTGTTTAACCTCAGTACCACACACCTAACTTCAGCCAAACTCATTCCTACCATTTCAATTCATCCCAATTCATTCCAACTCCAAGCATTATATACCAAATCCATTTCCAATCACATAAAATGTTCCCCAGAGGCCATGCAACTAGACATTTACACCATTCCAACTTAGAACAACCATTTACTCCTATCAACTTTCATTAACAACAACACCATAACCTAGGTCATTCCACTAAAATTCCAGCTTCATGCAAATGCTCCAAAATACCAAACAACATTTATAAAACAACAATATCAAGCTTAAACATTCAATGAACATGCTTTTGAAAGAAATCATAATAACTTACCGGAATAATTCGAAAATAAGAAAATCTTTTTTCGGATAGATACGCTCCCCTCGACTTCACGAACAATAATATGAAGACGGGTCAAAGAACGGAAAGGAATTGAATTTGTTATGAATTTAGGAAGGAAAAGCTAGGGTTAGGCTTTTTAAGAACAATGGGAAGACAAGGATTTCCAAGGCCGATCAAAATGAGCTTTCCATGGCAAAAATGAAAGATAAACATTACTCACTTTACACTCTAGCTCCTCCAAGGTCTTAGACAATACAACTAACACCCTTAGGATTCCACTATTACACTAAAGCACCTCAACACTTATAGACTTTTCTTTAATATTTCAAATATTATAATTTCACAACAACATTTCATATTTATTTCATTTAGACCTTATATAATTAAAATTAATTTATTAACATCCTAAAATCACATAAGTTGTCAAAGTATAAAATGAACACATAAACTTAACAAATAGCATAGAATGCATAAATGAGATGCTACACACCCCACCCCCACGTGCTCAACATGTGCTAAAATGGTTCCTAAGATTAGGGTCGTGACACTTACCCTTGTCGACCCTCGACCACTTTCTTGTGGAAAGTGGGAGAGAATCATCATCTATATCGAGATCAATAAAGTTTTGTGGCTCGGCCCTTGCCTGTTCTTGAAGGGGGTTGGAGCCCGACGCTCGTTCAGTAGATGGGTCGACCTCCTCCTCGGCATTTACCGACTGGGCTTCAGCCGTAGGATCAATTTGCTCGATGGGTCCTGACCCATCAACTGGGACCATCCCTACCCCGACCTTGGGAAGCAAAGCATTCCTATCTTTTGCTTCTTTCTCGCGACTGGCTCGGTCAACCTCCTAAGCTTTCTTTCTTTTCTTCTTCTCACTCATATCCACCATACGGTTCATGTTGGCCTCCTGTTGGGGGGTAAGAACTGCACAATCAAAAGAAAAGAGCAGTTAGTATACAAATATGCAGGCAAGAAAAGTGGACGAATAAAAGGAAGGTGAGTATATACTTAACCGCCATAATTGTCGAGCTTTTTGCAATAGTCGGGAGTGTTTTGCAGAAATGACACTGCGACTCAAATCTATTTTTCTCATGGATAACCCAGTCGGGGCACCTAAGACTACGAACTATGGGGACTAAAGGAACCAGCTCTCCATCCCCCCAAGCATCATACCGGCCTGGATGAAATAATCTTTACTCGACCCTAATACAGACCAATTAATGGTACTTCTGCGAGCTACCAGAGCCAACCTTCTATATAACGCGTTACTCCAATCGGGAACCCAATACTCCTCCTCCTTTATTGGTCGCGACTCAGCAGTGGACAGAGGAAATTCCCAACCATTCCGACTCTGGACCAAGATCATGTGGGAGTTCCATCCTGAAACCTTGTCGGGCAAATTGATAGTTAATTTGGGGGCCTTGGCCCTGGCAAGGGTACTTATTCCTAAGGATCTTTTGTTTACTACAACCTTAAAGAACCTCTTAAATACATTCATGAAAGGCTCGTACCCAACGAACCTACACACCATAGCAAAAAAAACAAGGACCCTAACAGTATTGGCTCCAAGGTGCATGGGAACCGCATCCATGCATTCTAAAAACTCGCATATGAAGGGGTCAAGAGGAGTCGTAGCCCGGCCTCGAATTGACTATAGTATAAGGCTACTCTGGATGAGCTTAAGGCCCAGTGCGCCCATTCTCGGTTCTTCCGCTCCTTGTCAGTATAGTGAGTAAGACGGAACTCATCCCCGCTAATCTCGAAGAAGTTATGGAGAATGTCAATCCTCGATTCAGAACTTTTCCTTCCTTGGCTGGCTTGGGGGCCACGTACCCACTTTCATTCCGGCCTGGAACGGTTGTTGAGCAAAATGCGTCCATAATATTGCCTGATGAGGAGCTCGCTGAATCTTGAGTCGACATATCTACAGAAGAAGAGGAAACAGGGGAATCAGAAATAGAAGGGGTTTCATCGGAGCTATCTATGGGTGACCTAGATTTCCCTGGAAATTCTATCCTATCTTTAGGGAACGGTAGTTTATTTGATCCCCTAATGTAAAATATGATGAAGTGATCTATCAATTTATTAAAGAGATGAAAGCGGACAACCCTTGGGTCATCCACCTCCAAATCTCCTATGCTCTCTCTACTTAGGACCTCGACTATGCCATAGCACAGACTCCATGCTTTCATAATGGTGATACATTCATCCCTACTCATCTCCTTCCAAGGTCCCTCAAGTTGCTTATAAACCCTAAGGTTTCGGGAACAATACCCATACCTAACGCCCCTCTCACAGCCAAAGGTCCTAGCCATGGCAGAATCGACAGAAAAGTTCGAAAATAACCTAAAAGCAGAGGGATCGAAGGGTACCTTAATCGGTTAGAAGACGAAAGAAATATAGAGTGAAACGGAAGCTTGATTATGCCAGGAAATCAGAAATTACCTTGCTGTTGTTCTTGCTATGTATACTCAAGATTTGGGGGTTTGTAAAAATTGGAAAAGGAAAAGGATTTTCCTTTTATACCTTAGCCTAATCCTTACTTGAATTGGAAAGGGCGGCAGGCATAACGGTCCAATCTTCCAATAAATGTCAGCGCCGTTTCCCAAGGCAGTTGTCCAAGAGCCGTATCTTCTAATCATTATGGCGCTTCAACAGATCTGACCGTCAAAATAGTCAATGGTCGAGATTAAGCCACGTCATCTCAGTCGACCATCCCTCACTTCCGACCATCTAGCTACGAGCTACTTCAGCGTCCATAAATTTTTATATAACTTCCTGGTCGACAAAGTCAACTCAGAAAGTTGGGGTCCACTGAACGGAATAAATGTGACGGGCTAGGCCCAACATACAAAACCCAATTATTCAGACGTAACTACAGCAACGTCATCAAGTGGACCGGACTAGTTGTTATAAGGCCCATGGCCCAGCAGCAGAGATCAGTCGACCTTGCTCATTGTCCGACCATTATTGGTCCCGACCTAGCTTAGTCCGACATACGATCAGCTCCTTGTACAAATCCTATCTGGCTATATTACAATGCCAGGTCGACCTTGACCTACTCAGGCGACCTCGACCTACAGAGACGTATGTCGACCAAAGACTTTCCATAACCGTCTCCTACAATTTCGGAGTCAGTTACGTCCATGATTCTCTCCTTGATTTTAGGGATTCAACGCAATCCTACAACAATTCTACTTCTTATCAAAGGCTATAAATACCTCACATCATTCATCGTTTAAATGTAATGTCACTACAAAAAATAACCCCTTTTATGACGGTCGACGGACCATAGCAAAAAAGTCAAAAACCGACACAAAAGGCATTTGTGACGGTTTATTGTCCGACTTAATTGCGTGGGTCACAAATACATTGTGTCGGGTGGTAAACCGTCATAATTGTTTTTTGTGACGGTCTTTGTTACTGTTCAGAAATAATGCAAAAGAAACTGTGTCATATGTTTAAAAGTTATGTTACGCTTTTTTGTGACGGTTATAACCGTCACAATTGATATATTTATTACGGTTATTTACACGTTACTTCAGATAATTGTGTGCGACATATTTGTTTGTGACCGTATTTGAACCGTAACATATATTTTTATGTGTCAGTTTGTTTACCATAATAATAAAACAGTGCTGATATTTTTTTTTAATATTTGTTACGGTTTAAACCATAATATATATATATATATATATATATATATATATATATATATATATATATATATATATATATATATATATATATATATATATATATATATATATATATATATATATATATATATATATATATATATATAATAGTTTCTAAAATGGTGGTATATTTTTACTAAATCACAATTTCTAGAAAATATGTATATGAAAAAGAGAACTTTTCCATTCCAAAATCTACAATACCACAATAATCCCAAAGTGCTTAATATCCAAAAGAAATAATTTCATAATACTAAACATGTGCTAAATATATAACATTTGTCCAAAAACCATTATAGCCATAGAGCCATGTCAAAAGATAAACTCTAAAGTCACTAGCAGTGGAACTGTTGAAGATGTATCATTTGCCAACAAGTAGAATCTTTCTGCCACGAATACTCCTATAAATAAAATATATAACACAAATATTCAGTATATATATATATATATATATATATATATATATATATATATATATATATATATATATATATGCATGCATATGTAAAAGTAAAATTATGCTAAGGAAATTAAAAGCAATAAAAAAAATATTTACTACCTCCGTTCGAAATAAATGTCACATTCCTTATTTTAAAACGTGTCATTCATATTGGGAAAACTAAAAATAAAGGAAATGTATGACATTTATTATGTGACGAATGGAGTATTAGTTGATTCATATATATGATACAATAAAAAATAATTATAAACTAACTACACTTACCTGAAACACAAAACACACTAAAGCACTAGCTAGACATTCCATCAAACCCATCTTCCGTACCACCAGATGTTGAAGGATTCACCTATGTATATGAATCAAAAATTATGAAATCACAGGAAATAGAAAATGAGAGATGACATAAAGATGCTCATAACATCACTTGTGAGTAAATGAAACAAGGTATATAAAACCAAACAATTTATGGAAAATTAAAGCTATTTATATAATAAAATTACTAACCTGACTAACACTAGATGGAATATGAGGAGAATCATTCCGAAGAGTGTGATTACTCGCATACGCAGCACGCAAAGCATCAAGCTCAGCCCGCAAAGCATCATACTTGGCCTGCATATTCCATTAACATTCTTTGTATCGTATCCACGAAAACATTCATGGATGTGGATTTTGGACCTTTGAATGCAGTTGGAGTCGGGCCAAGACCAAACGTTCGGACACGACCATGACCATCAGATCCCATGACTTCTGTGAATACTTGGTCTGTAAATTCAGGCGTACGCTCATCTGGTGGCACCTCAGAGAGTCTTCTCTCCATCTGGGTCTTTGAAATGATATACAGATATATGAAATGTTTAGATACACATATAAAAATAAGAGATCATCAACAAGAACCATATAACCAGTAAATTTCACTTACAATTTTGGGCTCAGCCTCTTGAGTAAATTTCAAAACTCAAACCATAAAATACTCACAATCTGTAAAAACTCAGACCAACAAGTTCAGAACTCAAACCATAAGATACAGTGAATCATCTCTCATATTTAACATAGAAATGCGATAAAGCCCTTGACCCAAATCACAGTCCAGGAGACCAGGACAAATGAAGTAGCCACTGCCCAGTTACAGATGAGTTCTAAAGCAAAACAAGTAGCACCAAACAATCAATAATGCCTCTGACAATTTTCTTTAAACAGAACTAGCATGCAGAACACAATTCTGGGATGGAGGGAGTATTGGATGACACAGAAAATATAAAAAAAATTGTCTACTTTAACTTCAAATGATTTTCCTTTAATGCTCTCACAAATATGTTTACAGTTTCAAACCAATGGGTGCAGATGATAGTTTCTCCTATTTCACAATTCGAAAGGGGCTTCTAGAGATATGTTTTGATACTTCTGCAAAAATCTAAAGGGGTCACATACTTTGGGACATCCCAAAATGAAATCAGGGACACTTATCTTCGGAGTTGGGACGGGGTTTAATAAAATAACCAATACATTTACTAAACCACGGGACCCTCTTAATTGATCAGGCCATCTGTCTAATGACTCTAATCTAGAAAAAAATATTTTCAGAAACTCAAGGACTGTCAAAAGGTGAATTGAAGATATGAGATTCCTTGAACATGTAATAGAGATAAATTTTCTCCATCCTCCTTTTAAAAGTTATTTTAGTTCACTGGTATGAATCTTGCAGCATAGATATTGGTGTTTTAAAGCAAACACCATCAATTTATCCTTTTGAAGATTCTCCTGGCTCATATTCATGTAACATGCAAGACATTATAGTAATAAGGCTAGATGTGACTATAACCTTTAATGCTCTGACTCTTTGGTTTACCCCGCCGTACCCTCGTCAACGAGACTTAAATACGAGTGTCTGACACGGATACAGCGGGGTAAATCAAAGAGTTCAAGCATCAGATTACAACAGAGTGGGACAACATAATCCCTAGAACACACCTTCATATTTAGAAGAACTCCTCGGTGACGTATTTGAAACCGCAAAAGATTCAATCGAGACCTGTACAAATATCAAATACGGTTAGAAAAATTCAACACCATGCTCCTCATCACATTTGGAGCCTTTTTGGCAGTAAGCTACTTCAACGAAAAAGGTGAGTTGTGAACAAAGGAAAGATCAATCAACTTGGCCCAACCTAAGATCATATCTTTACTCAACACATCAATTGTCGAAAAGACATGACAGCTAAAGGTGATCACCAAATAAGAAGGGAACTTATATTTCCAGCATGTATTAGTTGCTACAGTATTCAAGGTTACAAGAAATTAACTAAGGGTCATGGCAGGACAAAGAACCGAAGGACCAGTAGAAGAGAAATACATTAAATACAGCCCAATATGCAAACAAAACCACCATAACAACGCATTTGTGTTCTACTATTGAGCACATCCATTGAACATCTTAGTTATTAAACATCCAGGTGCATCATATCAGTTAAGGAGAGCCAAACTAGAATGTATAAGATATTATGACTTTTGAACTGATAGAAAGGAAAACACATCCAACCAAAATCAAAACAAGACAACCACTGTTTCAGAATATTACAAAAAATATTGGGTGTGATATGTGTTAAATCTCCAAAGAGATGACACTCAAAGAAAATCTGTTAGACTGTGATATGTGTTAAATCTCCAAAGAGATGACACTCAAACTTACATCTGCAGCTACTCATGTGCCATTTTTATGTGCTACCTATCCCATTACCCCCTTGTATCATTATTAATACTTCATAGTTGTACCCGAACATTCTGCTGACAACTCGATTACTTTTTATTTCCATAAGGATCATTAAGGACAATTTAAAAGTTTGCACTGAAGCAGAGATATTGTAGGTGTGTAGCTGGAAATGTGTTAGGGTCTTAACACGGAAGCATTTATACGCTCAGTTCGATTTGATGGGTCCCACTAACTATTTGATGACTGGCAAATATACAGGGCTACCTCTTCTCAACGACCCCATCCCCTCAGGAATAAATAGATAACTAAATGAAAATTTTGGACTGCTTAGAGCAATCATGCCCAGAATACTACGCATTCAACAAATATTTAGTTCTCACCTCTTGCTGACCACCAGCAGTGCGACTGTATTTCTTGTCATGGCTGTGAAGATACCCATTAGTTTCCACATGACGAAGCCTAATCCTTTGATCTTGTCTCCAAGTTTTACCACTTCCCTCAATTTCAAGCCTGGTGACATGATGAAAAAAAATCAACAATATTAATAATGCTAATAAAGGGCAAACCCCGGTGCGCCAAGCGCTCCCCGCCAAGCGGGGGTTGGGAGAGGGAACCATTTGCTAGAGCCTTCCCCTGACAATTGCCAAGAGGCTGTTCACCAAGGTTCGAACCCGTGACCTTATGGTCACCAAAGGAGCAACTTAACCGTTGCGCCAAGGCTCGCCCTCAATATTAATAATGCTAATGAGATATAAAAAAATTACTAATAAAAGAGAAGCTCCTTTGAGTAATGAAAACAAATCCCAGTAGGCCTCACCTCCAATAATCCCCTGTATCTGACTCAGTTTCACCTCCAAAGCAACACACCTAGAGTAACACCAGTGTAATGTCAGTAAATTAATGCATTCAATACACATAAAATCAGAAAGCAGGTAAATGGATACAATCATGTTCACTCTCATTGCTAACCATTGGACAAGTCTCCTCTCCTAAAAATAAGACAAGATATCCTACAAATTTCATCTAGTACTATCACTACAAGTTTTATTGTTAAAGAACATAGATAAAAATTGACTAAAGTCATTTAAAGACAGAACCGAAAGAGTGGAGTTGTTCGATTTTTGTTGATGTGAGAAAAAAAATAGGATAAATTTAACTGAATTGAATTAGAGGACAATCAAATGAAAACCAGCTCACTGACCTCAAGATTGCCTGATATCGGTGATGCATGCAAGTGGCTATGGGGCCACTTTCTAGTCCTCATATGTTGTAGAGTGTTCCAGTTTTTATAGCTTCTCCTTGCTTTGCATTTTAATCTAGTTCAGGCCTAACAATCTGGCCATAAGATTTGAATCAACTTTGGAAATCAGGAAGAACTCTATATACCCAACATAGACTGGCCAAAAGCACAAAAAAGAGAATTAGAAATGGATGAACATACCCAGTAGCTATTGGCATCATCGACATTTGGAAACCCAGTAACTGACTGTTGCCCGCTGCCTGATCACATCGTGTGAGTGCAGCCTAAATCTCGTCTTTTCATGCATCAGCTTGATGGCTGACCCAAAAGTAAACTGCCAAATATAGGGCCTTAGAACAAAAGATTAAATTAGATAAATACATAGATTATAGAAATTGACGTTGATGTAGAATTAGAGAGAACAATGGTTACCTTTTCAGCGGCGGATTACGATTTTTGGGACGGAAAGAGAGATTTCAATTTCTCTATTCAGCAGCGGCGGATTAGGACGAAACAGAGATTTCAATTTCTAGGGCTTTGAGATTTTGGGAGGGAAGGGGTGGAGCCGTGGAGGGAAGTTTTCGTTTTTTTTTCAGCGGCGGCTTTGGACGAAAACTGAGATTTCAATTTCTAGGGCTTTGAGATTTTGGGAGGGAAGGGGTAGAGCCGTGGAGGGAACCTGGTGTGGAGGGAAATTTGGAAATAATTTGGGACTGGAAAAAGAGATTTCATTTTTTTTTTTAAAACAATTGTTACGGACATATTAAAACTAATGTAAATGGGAAAAAAAAAAATTGCTCGTTAAAAGCTTTTGTTACGTTTTAGAAAAGACCGACAGAAAAATATTTATTTACCCCGGTTTGTAGAAAACCGTAGCAGATAATTTTTTATTTATTATGGTCTTAAAAACCGTAATAAATAAAAGCCTATTTGTGTCGGTTCGACGGACCGTAGCAAATAAAGTGTGGTAAAAGACCCCTTTTTTTGTAGTGTGTCTTATTGGTTGTTCAATTGATCTCAATACAGTTTATAAGCTATACACGTGATACTTACTCTCACGCCGAAGGGTCTTAGCCAGAAACCACCACGGCTAGTCGTGTATACACTGTTTCAGGTCAAATAAAGCCGGTGGATCAACCTAATTGCTGGACGTAGGCTGATCAACACGTTCCTTGAAGCATCAGGTTATAATGTGGTTTATGAGCTCGTTGTAATAGTCGAATTTGACTACGGCGTAGTGCTCGATTCTCATCCAGTCCTCACATCTTATCCCCGACATCCTACAGCCCTCTGTAAAACACTTGTAGGCTTGAAGGATGGCCTCAATTTCGCGAATAGTTAACTTAACCCACCCGTCGCTCGCACATTTGTAGATTAATTTGGTTTTTTCGTGATAGCAATAAAGGAAATCTCTTATGATGTTCATGAACTCTATCGTCATTTTCTGGAAAAGAGATAAAGAAAAAGGGACAAAAACTCAAAACCCTCCCCAAAATGTCGGAAAACTCATCTTCTCCGACGAATAATCCACTGACGCTAATTACTACGTTCGACAAAAACGTTGGAAATAAAGGAATTGAAGGACAATACCTGCACTTGAATGATTGAACGAGCAAAAAAGGTTGAAGATAGCTGAGTACGTAGCCGGAAGGCAAGAACACGGCTACCGGAAATCGCCTGGAAATTGCTCTTGTCACTCTCTCAACAGTTTAGAAGCGTAAACAGGAAGAAAGTGAGGATTCTATGCTTAATACCCAACATGTTTCCTAGTTCACGGGTCAAAAATCGAGTTAATGGGTCGGGTCCCAACCTCCACACTTGCATTTAATGACGCGTGCCTTCCCTAGGCGGATGTCAATCTCGTTTCCCGCCCAACAATGATAAATGATAAAAAGATATAACGGCGTAAGGGTGTGCAAATCCGTTCATCGGCCAGCAAAGCCCGCAAGGCCCGCAAAAATTCGGCCCGCGCCCGCAATTTTTTCAACCCTGCTGGGCTTGACAACTTGAAGGCCCGCGATCTCGGGCTGAGATCGGGCTCTTATTATTCTACAGCTCGTTAGGGCCCGACCCGTCTCTTTCAAAACTACGTCGTTTTGTAATTTATACTCCCTCCGTCCCGTTCGACTTAGGACATTCACTCCCGACACGGAGATTAGGGAATACTATTATAATATTAGGAGAGAGAATGAGTGAAGGATGTGTTGTGAGTGTGAAAAATTAAATAGCAGAGAGAATGAGTGGGATAAATAGTGATGGGATTATTGTTGTGAGTATGACAAGTGGGTCCCATTTAATATAAAAGTAATATAAACTTTTCATTTTGGGCCGTCCAAAGTCGGGTGGAATGCCCAAAATGGAAAAATGTCCTAAATCGGACGGGACGGAGGAAGTATATATATAATAAATTTATATACTCCCTCCGTCCCACTTCACTTGGCACCAAGTGAAGTGGCACGGTAACTAAGGAAAAATAAAAAAATAAACAGGCCTGGACAAGTGGACAAAGATTAAGAGATCTTACCATCTCTTAATTAATTGAGCAGCCATTTTTAAAAAAAGAATCAAAAGTAAACAAAAATGAGGGAAAATTAATTATAGCCGGATAAATATCCAATTACATAAGCATGACTTCAGCAACATTCAAAATACAAAGTTCCCTCCTAATTTGAATTTCCCACTTACAGTACACCATTACTATTCCTTACAAATACACACAGTGGGACAAACACACATAATCAGTCCATCCCCAAACTGGGTTCTTAACCCATTTCAAAAAAAAAAAATCAAAATGACAAAAGATATTCCAAGAGAACAAAAAGTCTTGATTGCCCAGTTCCTAGCCATTTCTGCAGTAGGTACTTTTCAAAACACACAGAGAATTCTTCCAAAATCCAAGGTGGATGAAGCTCAACTGAAGTTTGGAATTAGCAGGAGGTCAGTTTTCAGATTTTGGAACCTTGTGAAGAACCAGATGAAGCTTGGACAGAAGCTTGATTTGCCTAACAACAGAGAAGGCAACATTAGATCAACAAAAATTCCATTTGATGCTGAAAAATTGAAAGCTTTACCTTTCAAAAAGAGAACTACATTTAGAAATCTTTCTAAACATTTGGGTGTAAGCAAGAGTATATAATAAATTTTGGAGCTTCAATCACACGGACTTCATCTTTCCTGGGATTAAAAATGAGAAGTTTTGCATCATTCCCAAGAAAGTAGTATCGACCTTAGAGCATCCACAATGGTAAAGCTTTCTAGATAACTTTTTTTATATTTTCTATGAGCCACATCATTATAATTCAAAACTTAAAAACCTCAAGCACTTTTTCACAATGGTAAAACTCCTCTTTCAACTTTTTTATGGGTCCTATATGTAAAAAAGAGTGAATGACTTGCATAGAAAATGTGTAGCATTAATTGTTTTGGTCAAATTTCAATAAGTGTCTCCAAAGATTAGAAAAGTGACTAAAATGATATGAATCTAGGTACAATGATTATCAAGTTGAATAGAAATGGATACAAGATGTTTGTTGACTAGGGAAAGCCCTTGAACAACTTGTTCGCCGGCATAAAACCCCGGGAGGTTTTGGTACCTGCCTTGACCGGAAGTTTACTAAGTGGTTTTGGTGATTACAATGCTAAGAGCGTATTCAAAGGGAACTTAGACTAGTGTGGACATGTGTGCAAAATACAGTGTTTGATCCCTTTTATACCTCAAATAACAACTAATTCACAAAGAGAAAAGATAGGCCTAAAATCTCGGAAATAATGCTGATCTTGTTGAGATATATTCGCCATTTGTTGTTGAGGGAGGAGATAACGATCTGTTGTCGAGGAAACGTGTTTGAATTGGTCTTCACTTCTTTTGACACGTTCCCTGAAAAATAGGGTTAACGCAACTATGTTCCAACCTGCAGAAGATCAAGTTGTAGTAGGACAACTCAAGTTCGTTAGTACCAAGTTGTTTGATGCAAGTTGTAAACATGTTGACTTAAAAACGTAGGGCCCAACAATTGCCCCCAAACTTTTTGAATTTTAAAATGAGGAATATAAAGAGACAAAAAGTTTGCCAAAAATGGACTGTGACATACGGCGGTTTTTAAAACGAAAGGATTTTGATGGGACGGTTCTGGGTAGTTCCAAGGCAAAAATCATGATTCTTTTTGGAGTCCCAACCGCTTTCAATCTCTTTAAATAAATACAGTCCCTCTACAACTCTCCCTTTCACAAAATCAAAAACGTAGCTTTCACATAGGTTTCTAGAGGAAGAACCAAGGAAGACGGTCGGAGAGAAAAACCAAGTAGAAATTTCCGGTGAGTTTCTCGCTTCAACTTAATTTTCTCTGTAATTTGTTGTTTCACTTTTGAAAAAATGGGTCGAAAGAAATTCGTCGTTGTAGAGAGTAACGAGGGTCTGCCTGAGGGTTTCATAACCCAAAATTTGCTGAAAGAACCCGATAGCGAAAAATGCTTGATTCCTAAGGCTAACCTAGAAATCATTAAGAAAAATCGTGCCATGCCTTACGAAACCGTCTTCTTCACCCACCCTGATTTAACTTCTGAATGCTATTCCCCTACTTGGGTATGCTTCCTGAAATATCCCTTTGTTATAGGCTTAAAATTTCCTTTCCCCGACTTGATCACCAAATTCTTTTCCTGCACCAAACTCAACTATGCCCAACTGATGCCTCAAGGTTGGAGATACTTGCTAACCCTAGTTAAATTAGGAGAGAGGGCCGATTTGACTGTTGGGTTAGAAGAATTGGCGTACACCATGGATTTAAGGGGTTTTGGTCCAGGAAGGTTCGGTTTTAGGGTTAAGAGTGGTGAGCCTATTTTGATCTCCAACAATGATCCTGCTGATAGAGGGTGGAAGAATAAGTTTTTCTTTGCAAGGAGAGATACCTTGGGTCACGAGGAGGGTGTAATTTCCAAATGGAGGTTTCAAGGTAGTGCAAATAATTTTTCCTATTCTATTAATGTTTCTTAACACTTTGATAGCTAACCACTAAAATTCCCTTTGTAGAAGTAGCTAAGTTGTCAGACTTATTTCCGGGGCAAGAAGGAACGAAAGAAAACGTAAACCAGCTTTTCAAATTGGGTGCATCAGACAGGACCTTTAAGGCATTCCCTGTTGAGTTCTCTGTCGAAGGGGTTGAAGGTGAGGCGGAAGTTGAACCTGAAGAAAATCTACCCCCAAGCTTACCTGAAATGTCTACAGGTTTGACACCTCAAAATCTCTATATCTTTCGCAAGTCGTTCTAATCTTCCAGTTATCTTAATTTCTTATCTCCTTATTGCAGCTACACGATCCAAATCCAACGTGAGTGCTGCTGACTTAATGGCTGCAGCTAAGGCAAAGAGGATTGCCAAGAAGGAAAGTAAGCCTCCAACTCCAATGTCTATGGCCTCTAGTTCTGATTTGGATGCTTCCAAGAAGAAGGAGGAGGCGAAGAAAAGGAAGCTATCAGAAGCTGAAGCTACGGATGCGAATGATGATTGTGAGATGGTGAAAGCAAGGAAGAAGTTAAAAGATGCGATAGCATGTTTCGTTGATAAGGTAAAACGAGGAAACCTGAACCTTGCCCAAGATTTGATGAGTGCTAACACTTCTTTTACTCAGGTTGCGGATATTATGTGTCCTATCATGGACCAGCTCGATGTTTTGAAGATCAAAGCAGCCAAGTACAACTGTGAAGCTGAGGGATACAAGGAACAAGCCAACAAGAATGCTGGGGAGGTAGAGAAGTTGAAGAAAAACATTGAGACTGCGAAGAAGGAGTTGGAAGTTGTCAGGGCCGAGAAAGTGAAGGAGAATGAAGCCCACGAAAAGGAACTTGATGCTGCAAAAGAGGACTTCAAGTTCAACGCTACCAAAGCGGTGTTTGAAACCAGAATCCAACTTATGGAAGAGTATAAGAATGGGTTGGCTCCGGATTGGGATGTGGAGGAAGAAAAAAGATCTTTGGAAGACTTTATTGGTGAGCCAACAGATGGGGGAGAGGTGAACTCCGCGGCTCTTGAAGCTCTGGTTGATGATACTAGCAAAGCCTTGAGTACCATATTGGTAGCTCAAGTTGAAGAAAATGATCATGGGAAGGGGAACAATACAACACCGGCGGCAGCAGGCCAAGAAGTTTAAAAACAACTTGAAACTTTTTTGAGCATTTTGGATGGGTGAACAAAAACAATTTCTTTTTTGGTTTTTATTCGTCATACCTTTGTTGGTATGCACAAAAAATGGGGGGTATGTCCCCAAAACAAGTTTTATTTTGGTATGTAATGGCTCATAAGAGCCCAAAACAATTTATTTGGGAGTACTAGGTTGGGCTAGTACTCCAAGCTTTCTTAGGTTTTTAGGGATTGGTTGGCTTACCCAACTCGTCCTCTAGTTGCAAAAATTTTTGAAAACACTTTTAAGGTTTTTAAAGAAGTATTTTGGGGTTTTTCAACAATACTTGCTTGTTCATTAGATAACATGTTGATGTTATAAGCCGTAGGTAACATGATAATGTTACAACCAATAGTTCACAACTTGTATAAGTGTGAAATCGTGCGCCCAGGCGAAGGTGTCAAAACCTTAATTCGTAAGAAAAGATGAATATCTTTTAACCATATGTAAATTGTACCTTTGATAGAGGTATCCGTTTGAAGAGATAGAACAAGTATCAGCCGTCCTGGCGTGTCAACAAGTTCTATCCCTCTCCAGCTAGAATTTCAACAAGTATCAGCCGTACTGGCGTGTCAACATGTTGAAATTCTTCTTCCTAGATCCAAACATGTTGAAGCCGTATTGGCGTGTCAACATGCTTAGACCTACTCCAACTTTTAGGTCCCAACAAGTATCAGCCGTACTGGCGTGTCAACATGTTGAGCCTACTTCGTTTGCTCAAGTTGTACCTTGCAAAACAAATTCATGTTAGGGTTGGGCGTTAGCGTAGCTAACGCCCCTCCGATGCTTAAGTTAGTAAGGATTCTCAATAAAACTTGATAACTTGAAATATATGAATGAACTTGACAACTAAAAATAAATCGTACCTGAGAAGTCTAGTTGTAAATAACTGGACTTACATAAAATAAAGTTTTAAGTGGATGGCGTTCCAACTTCTAGGGATTCTGTCTCCACTTGGGGTTGATAACCAATATGCACCTTTGAGCCTTCAAAGATCGATGAGATATGGTCCTTCCCACTTGGGAGCTAACTTACCCGCATTCAATTCTCTTGTATTTTGAAATACTTTTCTCAAAACTAAGTCACCAACCTGGAACCTCCTGACTCTGACATTTTTGTTGTAAGACCTCGCAATTCTTTGTTGATAAGCTGCCATCCTTATCTTGGCTAAATCCCTGATCTCATCAATAGTATCTAAATCTTGGGTTAGCAAGAGATTATTTTCATCTTGAGTTAATAAGCCATACCTTGCCGCTGGGATTGTCACCTCGACCGGAATTACAGCTTTCGCTCCATACACCAAAGAATATGGAGTTCTACCTGTGGCTCCTTTTGTAGCGGTCCTATCTGCCCAAAGTACAAGTGGTAACTCTTCAGCCCACTTTCCCTTCTTTTGATCTAGACGCTTCTTCAAGTTGGTAATGATCAACTTGTTGCTTGACTCGCCTGACCATTGGCTTGGGGGTGGACAGTGTAGACATGATCAACTTGATGCCCCAAACAGTACAAAAATCTCTCGGTCTTCTTACTTATGAATTGTGACCCGTTGTCACATATAATCTCCGATGGCACGCCAAACCTCGCTAATTATGTTTTTCTTTAGAAATGAGATTACCTCCTTATCTCTTACCCGTACATAAGCTTCGCCTCGATCCATTTTGAGAAATAATCGGTTAATGCCAACATGAACACTTTGCCTCCGGGAGCCTTAGGCAACTTGCCCACAATGTCCATGCCCCACTGCATGAAAGGCCAAGATGAAACAATAGGGTGTAGAGGCTCAGCAGGTTGATGCAAGATGTTGCTGTGTCTTTTTGTGCATCACATTTCGCACATAGCTCATGGCATCCCGACGCATGGTTGGCCAATAATATCCCGTCTCGAGGGCCTTTGACGCTAACGCCTTTCCGCCGTAATGATTCCCACATATTCCTTCATGGATTTCTTTACACCCGCTCGACTTGCTCATTATCGACACATCTCAAATAGTGTCCTGCAAAAGACTTCTTGAATAGCACATTATCTATCAAAACGAAAGTTGAAGTACGAATCTTAAAAGATCTAACATTCTTAATATCTGGTGGAATAGTTCCAAGTTGAAGGAACTCAATTACAGGTTGGGTCCAAGAAGGTTTAGCATCTTGTGCCCCAGCAGGTTGAGTAACCACTTGAGTTTCCTCAACTTGGTCTATTACGGTACTTAACATAAATGATGGGGATACTAGTATGCAACATTGATTTGCAAGTTGAACCCAAGTTGGCCAAGGCGTCCGCTTCTGTGTTCTCCTCTCTAGGGACCTGTTCCAAAGAGAATGATAGGAATTTCGAAGCTAAAGCCTTAACATGTTGGAGATACAGAGTCATCTTGGAATGCTTCTCCATATAACTGCCATTAAAATGGTTAGCTAGCAATTGAGAGTCAACAAATACATTTATATGTGTAATATTTAAACTTAAAGCTGTAGTTAAACCCATGATTAAAGCTTCATACTCAGCTTCATTATTTGTTGCACCGAATTCACAAGATACACCTTGAGGTATGATATCACCTTGAGGGGATTTTAGGACTATTCCCAAGCCAAATCCTTTGGAATTTGAAGCTCCATCTCGTAAACAAGTGTCCAAAATCTAGGAATAGTACTTTTACCTTCAAGTTGTTGCACTTCCAGCCTCCACCTCGGGTTGCAAACTTGGACCGAAGTCACCTACGAAATCGGCTAGGGCCTCGAGATTTGATGGCCGTTCTTGGCTCATACGAAATATCATAGGTGCTCAACTTGACCGACCACTTGGCCAATCTCGCCCGACATCTCCGGGAGTTCTCAACACATTCCTTATAGGATAATTAGTTCTAACAGCTATAGAATGCGTTTCAAATAATGACGCAGCTTTTGTAGCAAAGCAGTGAGTTAAGGCTAATATTAATTTTTCAAGATGAGAGTACCTTGTTTCAAATGCCTAATAGAGACTTACTTACATAGTAAACAGGATGCCGTTCACCTTGGATTTCCTTCACCAATACCGCACTAACAAAGATTTTCGTATACAACCAAATATAAATAAAGGTGCTCACCATGCTCGGTTTGGCAAGTAGGGGTGACGTCACCAAATATTCTTTAAGTTGCTTAAAAGCCGCCTCATGTTGGTCACCCATTGAAAGAGTTTATTCTTTCTTAATACTTCGTAGAATAACCCGCACTTATCGATGATTTAGATATAAATCTATTCAAAGCAAATTTACTCTACCTGTTAACCTTTGGACGTCTTTTGATATTCTTGGGAGATTCCAAGTTGAGAATGGCTTTGATCTGCTCGGGACTGGCTTCAATTCCCCTTTTGGTCACCATATATCCCAAGAATTTACCTGCTCTAACACCAAAGTTGCACTTTACAGGATTGAGCTTCATGTTGAAAGCTTTCAAGATGTTGAACGCCTCAAAGAAGATGCTCTACATGATCTTCAATATGCTTGGACTTTACTACCATATCATCTATGTAGACTTCCATCGTCTTGCCAAGTTGATCTTTGAACATCTTGTTCACCAAATTCTCCGATAAGTTGCCCCCGCATTTTTAAGACCAAATGGCATAGAAATATAACAATATATACCTTCCGGAGTCATGAATGCCGTATCTTCTTGGTCCGAGGGCTCCATTTGAATTTGTTGATATCCTGAAGACGCATCCATGAACGTCAAGATATCGTGGCCAGCTGTCTCATCAACTAGAGAATCAATATGAGGAAGAGGGAATGGGTCTTTGGGACAGGCTTTGTTCAAGTCCGTGAAGTCCACGCACAATCGCCACTTGCCATTCTTCTTCTCTACTACCACAACATTAGCTAAACACCTTGGATATTGAACTTCCCTGATCATCTTGGACTTCAAAAGCCTCTCAACTTCATCCTTTATGATATGGTTCCGCTCCTGGGCAAACTTTCTTCTTTTCTGGTGGACAGGTCGGATGGTGGGGTCAATGTTCAACTTGTGAGTGATGATATCCTTGCTTATCCCTGTCATGTCTTCATGCTTCCATGCAAAACAACATTTCTGACTCTTCAAGAACTCAATCAGCTCCTCCTCAACTTCGGATGGGAGGTCCACCCCAACTTGCACTTGGGCCTCAGGATTCGATGCATCAACAGGAACGCTTTTTGTATCATGCTCTACTGCTTCAAGAACATCCTGGGCCTTTTTCTTTAATTGCTATGCTTGACGAGGGACTGAACTTGCTTTCATATTGATCTTGTAGCATTCTTTAGAGACTTGCTGATTTCCCTTCAACTTGGCCACACCCCAAGGTGTTGGAAACTTGACGCACTGGTGATAGGTTGACGGTACGGCCTTCATGTGGTGGATCCAGGGTCTTCCCAAAATGACATTGTACGAGGAAGAACACTCAATCACACAGAACCTTTCCATAGAATTCATACCCTCCAAATAAATAGGCAACTTGATTTCTCCGACTGTTTGCTTCACTTCACCACTGAACCCTACCAGTACGGACGAGTTCTTCACAACTTCGGACAAAGGAATACCCATATCTTCAAGGGCATGAGTGAAGATTATGTTGACTGAGCCGCGCCATCAATCAGAATCCTCTTGACCATACAATTAGCAATCTGCACCTGAACAACTAGACCATCATGATGAGGGTCCAACGTGTTGTCCTTATCTTCATCTTCAAAGGAAATAATATGACCATCTGTGAAGTCACGACGCCTTGAAGGCAATTCTGATTGATCCTCCTTAGAACTTTTGGCATGACGCTTGGCTGCTGAGTAAGTTGTGCCACAAATATGGGACCCACCTGAAATAACATTTACTACCTTGGTGGCCGGAGGAGGTGCAACTTTCTGTCCGGATCGCTCCCCGAATCAGCTCTTTAGACTCACTTCTGACCCTCTTCTTGCCCAACAAGTCCTTAAGAAGACCCTTGGACAATAAATGAGCAATTTCCTTCCTCAAGGCAAAACAATTCTCGTCGGTATGCCCAAAATCCTCATGAAATGCGAACCACTTGGACTTGTCCTTCCAAGTTGTTGACTGGTCGTTCTTCTTGGGCCACCTTGCTTTATCTCCAAGATTTCCCATGGCGCACAGGATTCCTGCAATGTCCACGTAAAAGCAAAGATTCAGAAATTTTTGGATAATCATTATCATCTCCCTCTTGATCATCATCTACAACATGAATTCTAGAAGATTCAGATTTAACAGGGGGTTTGCCCATGTTGGACTTATAGTGATGGGAATCCGATTTTCTATCAGAAGGCTCAAATAGAGGAGTAGGAGTCCTCCCAGTTGACTTCCCCATCGCCAAGCTGTCTTCCTCCAATCTGATGAAAGGCAAGGCCCTAGTTCTGATTTCTTCAAGTTGTTTTGCAGGGGTCATCACCAACTCGTTATAGAACAATGAGCTCTTCTTCAAGCCTATACGAAATGCTTCCGTAGCGGTGGACACATCCAAGTTGGGTATAGTCGCTGCCTCCTTGTTAAACCTGTGCAAATATTCTTTAAGATTTTCGTTAGGCTGTTGCACAATTCTATAAAGATCACTAGTCAACTTGTCAAATGCCCTATTGCATGAAAATTGTTTAATGAACATATTGACAAGTTGAGCATAAGAAGAAATAGAGTTTAGAGGAAGCCCTGTTAGCCATTTTAAGGCCGGTCCTGACAAGGTTGAGCCAAAGCCCCTGCAAAAACATGCTTCTTTAAAAATAGGGGGGATACTTATGATATTCATTGATTCCTGATACAGCAATACATGCTCTGCCGGGTCAGTACTCCCATCATACTTTTTCATATGAGGGACTGAAAATTTCTTTGGGATCTCCACACTAGCTATTGCTGGAACAAAACGAGATTCATTATAGCAAGTTGGAGAAACTTGGTGATATGGCAAGTTGACTCCGGGTACGCTTCGAAGCAACTCCTTAATGGTTTGCATTTCTTTAACAAGTTGGTTCTCTGCGAAAAGAGGAACATTATTAAACTTAGGTGCGAAAGTATCGAAAGTATTAAAGAAACTCCCTGTTTGCCCCATTGAGGGTGTAGCATAGGTGTAGCAAGATGACAGCGCAGGTTGGCTAGCTGGTAGGCTGAATCTTGGTTGCTCGATTGGAATGGACGCCACGATCGTGCTTTCTGCTGGCAAGGTGTTGGACATAGGGATATCCCCAGCATGGCTTGGTCCTGTACCTGCACCAAACAGAGATCTAGGAAGTAAAGGTGAAAACGGAGTAGATACTTAGTTTTCGACTTGCTTCCCTTTACGCAAGGCATCGATGGCATTGATCATCATGGTGTTTGTATGCTCCTGAGCGTCCAATCGATCATTCACTTTCTTCAACATATCGGCCATGTTGGACAGTATCTCCAAATTGACAGCTTCTGCATTCGGAGGTGGATTGCCTTGGATGCCGGAAGCAGGAAGTGACCGACTCCTCTCAGCTTGACTGCCGGACGATCGATTAACCATTTCTACGCAAATAATCAAAGTTTCCCACGGACGGCGCCAAATTGTTTTGGTCAAATTTCAACAAGTGTCTCCAAAGATAAGAAAAGTGACTAAAGTGATATGAATCTAGGTACAATGATTATCAAGTTGAATAGAAATGGATACAAGATGTTTGTTGACTAGGAAAAGCCCTTGAACAACTTGTTCGCCGGCATAAAACCCCGGGAGGTTTTGGTACCTGCCTTGACCGGAAGTTTACTAAGTGTTTTTGGTGATTACAATGCTAAGAGCGTATTCAAAGGGAACTTAGACTAGTGTGGACGTGTGTGCAAAATACAGTGTTTGATCCCTTTTATACCTCAAATAACGGCTAATTCACAAAGAGAAAAGATAGGCCTAAAATCTCGGAAATAATGCTGATCTTGTTGAGATATATTCGCCATTTGTTGTTGAGGGAGGAGATAACGATCTGTTGTCGAGGAAACGTCTTTGAATTGGTCTTCACTTCTTTTGACACGTTCCCTGAAAAATAGGGTTAACGCAACTATGTTCCAACCTGCAGAAGATCAAGTTGTAGTAGGACAACTCAAGTTCGTTAGTACCAAGTTGTTTGATGCAAGTTGTAAACATGTTGACTTAAAAACGTAGGGCCCAACATTAATGCTAAAAAGCTAAAAAGCTAGCTCTTTGTAGAAAGAGCTACTCCTTACTAAGGAGCTCTTTCATCATCTCCACAATGGTAAAAAGCTCTCTAAGGCTTTTTCATAAGAATAAGGAGTTCTCAAAAAGCTTCCATTGTGGATGCTCTTAGTAGACGGTGGCATTGCAATAGGAAAAATCAAAGGATTCTTCTCTGGCGATAATTTACGACAGATCCAACCCTCGTCTCCCCACTTCATAAAACATATAGCATCAGTATCGTCCTCCACCTTCCATGCAGCTACCACAATTAAGCAATCTGCCGACGTTGGTGGCGCAGAGAAATATACTGAATGATATAACCTTGCATTACAACCTGGAAGTATAATTTCCGCTTTTGTAAAGGGGTTATAGAAAAGTAATCCTACTGAAATGATAAAGTGGTAATTGATTGATGGGCTGAAAATAATTTAAAGCCCAAAATGTAATAGGTATAAAATTTTCAAAATACAACATCTAATTTGTAAGTCCGTCAAGCCCAAGCCCGCTCAATGCCCGTTTATAACCCGCAATAGCCCATTAATTTGAGCCCGCATGAAGCCCGCTATGTTGGGCTCTTGAAATTGAAGTCCGCAACTAAATGGGCCCATACCGGGCTTTGCCAAAGCTCGCGGGCTTTAGGCCCGTGCACACCCCTATAACGGCGCCTTTTCGAAATTCAAAACGTCCCGGGATGGCCGCGAGTTGGCCCTCACGTGCCCAACCCTCACAAGGCCTGTTGGTATTCCACTTATCCACTGCCACTTGTGTTGATCGTGCCCTAGCAACCAAACGAGCACGGAATCAATCTATATGCTTCCTACTCTCCTCTTACTCTAGTATGAAGCAGGAGGCCACCGAAAGGAATAACCTAAGTACCTGCTCTGGTCCACGTACATGGAGGCCCAGATAGTTATCTGCTCGGGTGCAATCACACGGAGGCCCTAGGTAACGAGCATGAGCTCGGACTCGTTTCCCGCATGGAATATAGGGACATACGGTACACTAGGACTACATCAGAGCAACTGTGAGCTCGTTGGACCGATCGAGCACGAGCTCATTTGAGCAAGGGAGATCTTTTGTTCTACCTTGCACAAGAGCTTAGGGGGACGAAGGTCCTCAGTCCTCATCTGTATCAGACCTAACGTGGGATCAATCAATCGAGCAAGACTATGCTCGGGCAGTCCTATTCCAACAAGGATTCTCGTCTATTTAAAAAGTCTAATCATAGTCGAGATTTACTTTCCGAATATAACTCAACTGCTAATCCCTATTTTTTAGGATTACTACATCGCTTATCTATAAATAAGAGATCATAGCTCCAAAATCAGGTGTATTATATTCCCTAATTTTTTCCCTTATTCTTTTCTTATTGTCTAAAAACATATATTTACTCTCACGTCGGAGGGTATTCGCCAGTGGAGCCCCGGATTAGTTTCATTATTTGTTTATCTATTTCAGACTTATTCAATAAAGGCAAATTCAGGTATCCGATCCGTTGATTACGGCTAAATTGACCCGAATCCATTTTGGCTCGATTAGTCAGCATTATAATTAGCAATACTTCGTCTACCTACTGTGAATACATATCCTCTCTCTCTCTTTGTTGTTCTAACATTATAAATAGCAGTACTTCGATCATCTACCTACCGAGAACACATCTCTTCTCTCTCTTTCTTGTTACTTCTCTCTTGTATATCTAGTGTAGATCATAAGAGTCAGAATGGATCAATTGAATTTGACGCCAAAAAAGGCAGAGACAACTGCGTTTGAGGGAGAAGGAGGCGGATATTACTTATGGGCAGGTGCAAATAATCCAATTCTAGGTGACTCAAAGTTAGGTGCTGCCAAGCTTCTTTTGCACCCTCATGGCTTTGCTATTCCTCACTATGCTGATTCCGCCAAGATTGGTTATGTTCTTCAAGGTACCTACACACAAACGCACACACACACACATATAATATATATATATATATATATATATATATATATATATATATATATATATATATATATTATATATATATATTATATATCCACTAAATTGATTCTATGAAAGAGATCAAGAACTAGCTAGTTTTTCAGTTGACTTGGTCGGAGCCTCTTCTCTTTATTTATTTATTTTTCCTCCATTTCATATGTTGATCGCTTCACTCAATTGACTAACGGAGGAAACGGAGTTTTTTTTTTTTTTTTTTTTTTTTTTTTTTTTACTAGACTCCCATCCATGCCACGAGGATCGAATCCCAGATCTCACTCGCACAAAGTGTGAGACTTGTACATGAAGATTTGGCCTGCTGACTTGAGCTCATGGAGATTTGGCCTGCTGACTTGAGCTCATGACTTCCAACCCGGAGGTTATGAGTTCGATCCCCCCAAAAGTTAGAGGGAAGGCTTTCTCTCCCTAGGATTTATCTCCTATGCGCTTCTGTGCGTGCATGTGTGTGTGAGTAGTGGAAAAAAAAAGTGTGAGACTTGACTTATACCCGAAATGATGAGTTTTTATACCATCGTTAATGTCAAGCGCATATATATTTAGTATATGGGTTTTAATAGAATACCCCATTCAAGAGTCTTAACAAGTTTAACAAGTGGCCCCATATTTTAACAACTAATCCCTTTTTTTGTTAACCAAAATACTTCTTTATTTTTAGTTCATGTACAAGATGAAGTGAAGTCCCTTGTTAAAATACTCTTGAAAGGAGGTATCCTAACAAAATCATATATATATATATATATATATATATATATATATATATATATATATATATATATATATATATATATATATATATAGGGTTGAAAATATTCTCCTTTGAGTTTGGCTAATAATGAAGTGCAAATATGTTAGGTGATGTTATTTTCTACCTCTTACTCAGTTTTCAAAAATTCATGATCAAGCAGCAACAAATTTTTGGATGTAATTTGTAATTTTTGATGTAAGTCAAACCTGCCAAATTATAATCTTAAAGAACTCGGCTTGATCCACGCCATTACAGCACAAGATAATGTTTTTTTTTTTTTTTTCAACTTTATTGAGTCCTTTGACTATTGGCTGAGTGTTTGTTTTAACTTGTGTCGGTAGGTTGAGTCATTAGTGTTTTATCTCCTACTTTACTTTACTGCTCGAAATAATCTTTCCACCAATTCTTTCTCCTACTTTTTTTAAATCTTGTTTTAAAATATTGATATCAATTAAAGTGGACGGAGAGAGTATATTACTCCCTCCGTCCCACTTCAATTGGTCCCGGGGTGAATTTTACTGTTTTTAAGAAAAATGAATAAAGTGGGTAGAAATTAGAGGAAAAAGAATATAAAAGTTAAATGTGTGGTAGGGAATAGGAGAGAGAATGTAAAAGTTAAAAATATTTAATAGGAGAGAGAATGGGTGAGAGGAATAGTAAGTTAATGATTGGTTTTTTTGTAAATATCTGGAGATGATAAGGGTATAAGTATATGGAAAACTTTCCATTTATGAAATGGATTAATTGAAGTGGGACGTCCCAAAAAGAAAAGTTGAACAATTGAAATGGGACGGAGGGAGTATATTTTATTATGGTGAATAAAAAAAGTTACACATTTTAATTATTACATGAGTTATATTTTATTTTATTTTATACTTGTAAGCATAAAGCTATATTTTAGTTATAAATTAATTATTATTTGGAAATTAATTTTATTATATTTTCTCTTTTTAGATATAAAGTTAATTAATATTCTAAATACATTAAAGTTAATATAATAATGGTGACATAATTTAAAATTTTATATTTCAATCCCTCGTATATCAATTCTGACAAAATTTCTAACATTCATTGGACGGGTAAAGCGGATGATTTTAAACATAAAGTACCATCACATGCAAGTCACATGTGACTTAACTAAGTTTTTAAAAAAAATCACGTAAAAAAAATCCCTGTTGCGATAAAAAATAATTATCACCATAGGCCCTATTTCGTTGAAATTCGGACATCACGCCCCAAATTGGTACCACTCCGTGGTGCTTATACCCAATTTTGTAATTTACCCTACATTTTATAATAAGATGATTATATTACATTTCGATGATGACTATTGTGAAGTCGGACTGCACATGAGCCCAAATCCGACTAATTTGATAATAATATTCATCAATGTTTTCTGTGTATGTGCTATATATAGGTACATGTACCGTTGGAATGGTGTCACCGGGCAGTCCAAAAGAACAAGTTATTGTAATAAAAAAGGGAGATGCACTTCCGCTCCCATTAGGAGTAGTCTCATGGTGGTTCAACCCTGGACATGAAGATCTTCTCATTGTATTCCTAGGTGAAACCACTAAAGTCTACACCCCTGGCCAATTCACCTACTTCTTCGTAGCCGGCGCCTTAGGAATCTTGGGCCCACTCTCCACAAATTTCCTCACAAAAGCCTTCGACCTAACTGACAAAGAATCAGAAAAACTTATCAGCAGTCAAACCGGTACGCTGATCACTAAGCTTACGGAAGAAGTCACCTTTCCCAAGGCGAGCAAGAATATATTTCACTTGAATGATAAATTGTACACGAGCATTGACAAGGCGTCTCCTGAGGTTGATGTTAAGGGTGGTGGGGTCCTCATTTCGTTAAATGAAGTCAATTTTCCGTTACTTGGGAAGGTTGGATTGAGCGCGATTTTGGTTAAGTTAGATGCTAATGCTGTTTTTGGACCGGTTTATGGGACGGATGAAACGGTTAGGGTTAGTTATGTCATTAAGGGGAGTGGTAAAGTTGAGATTGTTGGATCTGTTGGGAAAGCTGTTTTGGATAGTGAAGTGAAGGAAGGTGAAATGTTTGTTGTTCCTAGGTTTTTGGCTGTTGCCCTAACTGCTGGTGAAGAGGGACTGGAGATTTTCACTGTCATAACATCTTCAAAGTAAGTACTCATATTTTCACACTTATTTTCATATATGCTTACTTGTTTCAGACTATCCTAAATAATTTTGATTCAATTGAGATATGTGCAGACGGTCTACATTATTATTTACGGTTCATTTTTATCTGTCAAATTATTTCATCACATGGGCTACCTATTTATAGTATTACTGGCTAACTAATGAGCAATGCTAGGATTACAAAATAATATTATAAAATTTGGTTTACAAATATATATAGTTGGCAAAAGTTAATTGGATGTTAAACTAATGCAGTGGATCCCGCAAACACCGTATTCAATCATTAATTGACATAACTCAGTTTATAATCAAAATTTTGTAACTTTAGTATTATTCCGGACTAATTAATTTGTTTTGATTAATTATTATAGGGCAGTGAGTGGGGAACTGGGTGGAGGAACATCAGTGTGGAAGGCACTAGCTCCGGTAGTTCTGCAAGCTACACTGAATGTTGATGCAGAATTTGGAGAATTATTCAAGTCAAAAGTTGAAAAAAGAGCCATTATCGTCGCTGCTTCAAAGGATAAATAAATAAATAAAAGTTGCTTGTTTGTTTGTTGTGGGTTTACATTATTATAATAAAGTGCCCATTAGTTTATTATTATGGACAGCTAATGTTTACATCGTTATATAATATTTGTATTGTATTTTTGTGAATTTAATAGTTAAATAAAAGCTTGCACAATCGAATCGAGGCATGTGCTTGTTATTTTCTTATTATTGGCTCTACTGTTTGACTATTGGCCATAATAATAAATCCTACTTCTTTTTTGTATAATAAAGGCAAAAACTACCCTCCGTCCAACTTAGTACAATTTGTCATTTTAAACGTCTCATTCAACTTAGCACATTTCAAAATGACAAGTTTATATTAATTTATATTTAATGGGACTCACTTGTTATAATTACAACAACAATCCTCTTACTATTTCTCTCACTTATTATCTCTCATATTTCACTTTTTATACTCACAATACATTCTACACTCATTCTCTTTTCTCTTATTATAATAGTACTAGCAAAAAGCCCGTGCTACACACGGGTTCTGTAACTCCGAGGCTTTTGGGAGATTTAGGCTTAATGAAGGCCTCGTATGAAATTTACCAATACTGAGTTTAGATAGCGCATGATTTATTTGATACCCATGAAATAAAATTTAAAAATACTACTAAAATTAATTGTTTATGCTTCCTTGGTTTCCCTAGTAATAGAACAAACTTTTATTGATAGCAATTGAGACATTAATCTTTTCGGGACGGAGAAAGTATTTTTTTTTTAATTGAAGGGTTGATAATAATTATATTTATATATAAAACGGATATTCTTTTGAATATTACATAATGAAAATGTACATATGTAATAGTAAAATAATAGTAATTTTATGTATATTAACTATATTATTAATTATTAATGATTAATTATTAATTATTAATTATTAATTATTATTATTATTATTATTATTATTATTATTGTTATTATTATTATTATTATTATTATTATTATTATTATTATTATTATTATTATTATTATTATTATTATTATTATTATTATTATTATTATTATTATATCTTCTATATGAACACAGTTCAATAAAATGAACCTTATGAAATTATAATAATATTTATTAATTAATTTTCTAATGATGTTTTTTAATAAAAAAATCATATTCTGTAATATTCTAGTTCATTCACACATTCGTATGTATCATTTCTAAATGTCTTTTGATCATGCACTTTCTTTGACTTGTCATACTTTCACATCTCAAACCTCTTGACATTCAATTAATAATTCGCATTATACCGCGTTGTAGGAGGGCTCCCTTGGGGCCAGGAGTATAAGGGGTGCTGCCACCCTGGCTGATTTGGGCATATCCGCGATTTACCTCCGCTAGGACACTGTGGGGCCGGTAGCTAGTGGTCCAGGATTAACTCGGCGAAGCTGGGGAACCTGGGTTTCAAAAAAAAAAAAAAATAATTCGCATTATACCTCTTCATAGATATATAATATTAGTTCAAATAAGCATGTAAAGGGGTGAATTATTTATGACATGTTTAATTTCAATAACTTTGTATGATCTTTGAATTTTTTTTCACTCAATGAAAAATGAAAAACTAAAAAACTAAATCACAACAATTTATGGGACATTTGTTTAAAAATATTACACATTTAACAAATTACAAATATGTAATTTCAAATTCAAACCTAAATGAATAATTAAAAATTAAAATTAAAAGAAAATTAAAAGATAATTAAAATACAATATAAAAATAATTAATTAAAGATAAATTTCTCATTCATATGTAATTAGTCAAAGTTTTACTATAAATAATTCATGCAAATTTTAAATCAAAAAATAACTGAATCTAAAGTAATCATAAATCATAATAGAAATAAATAAACCAAAAAAATTATAAATAAAATTAAAACTAAAATTAAAATCAATACTAAACCATTAAAGCGATAAATAAATACATAAATAAATAATTAAATTTACTTTGCAAAACAAAAAAATTAAGTTAAAAATAAAGTTCATAAAAGCACCAAACTAAGAGTACAACGATAGCATTAAAACAAAAATTAAACAAATACAATATCAAAAAGAAATAGAAAAAAATATGTATTCAAATAAAGAGAATAATAACTAAAATAAAATAAATCTTTCATTAAAATTTAATACAAAATAAATTTATAAGTCAAAACTAAATTCTCATTTAATCAAATTTAAAAAACAAATTATAACAAAAAGTATAACCTAAGAGCACAATTTTTATAAGAAAATTTATATGAAAAAATATATATGAAAATCAAAGCATAAAATCGTATAATTTCATATACTATAGGTCTTCACAAATTGAACTTAAAATATTCAAATTAACAAACAAAAAAATTGAAATGAAAAATTAAAAAAAAAATCTAAAGATACATCTAATTACGAAATAAAATTAAAAAAAAGGCCAAATCTAATTGAAATTACGAAAAGTCAAAAGGAAACATTTTTTAAAGGGGAAAATTACATATAAATCAATTGGTATATTAGCCCCAAAATAAAATCAAAAGAAAACCAAAAAATCAAACAACAATATAAGTTTAAAAGTAACAAATTAACTAAAAAATCAAAATGAAATTCTTATTTGAATCATGTTGTAAACAAAAATAAAAATTGTAACGAAAATCAAATTCAAGAGCATAAATTTATAAAGCAATATATATATATATAATAGTAAGTAGTATCATAACATAATATATTCTATACTATTATATAAAAGGGGCAAATAATTTTATGACATATTCAAATCTAAAACAATAATCTATCTATATAATATATTAAAAGACAAACATTTAGAGCTCTCACATTAAGCTATGTCACTATTATGACATGGCATTATGTAATTCTCCAATTGGTCAATTATTTCAAGTCAAACTCATTTAAGGTCAAGATTATAATTTTAATAGTTGATTTAAATTTAAAATTATTTGAAATTTGAATTCAATCTAAAATTGGAAGAATTGAACTTTTTTGATTGACGGATTAGATAAGTATGAGTTTTATCAGCAAATCATTTCAAATCTCAATTTGTTTTTAAACAAAAAGAGATCTCCGCAATCATGAAAATCTCCATTCAATCATCTTATGAATCTAAAATTTATTCTCAACTAATTTCTATTTTCTAAGTAACTACATTAGCGCTACTAATAACGTCAACTTCTTTTGTGATTCAGCGGGGTTGTGTGAATAGTCCAAATGGCTATTTTGATCGATACTTCTCCTCCGTCCTAAAATAAATGTTCAAATTTCAGATTTACTTTTGATTAAAAGCAAATTTGATTTTTTTAAAAGATTATTCTTGACACAAAAGAAGTACTAAATTTCATTCATTAATTTCTATTTCGAATCGAGTGAGTTCTTTAGTAGATAAATTTATTCTGTTGGTGTGCATCATATTTTTTTCTTGAAGGGTTTGTTGTTTGTATTGCTTATTTCTATTTGTTTTTATTTTATTCTACATTCGTTGAGTTTGAATATTATTGAAAAATGTCATTTTCTACTGTCTGGATGCCATCAATCTCATATGGATGTATGGATATTGAAAGTTTACGGTGTGAGTGAGTCTTGGACTAAACTGGCTAGCTTTCCTTATCTTGATAGTTCGTGGAAATTCATGTATCCGACACTATTATATATGTCAACAGAGGATGGAATTTTATTGGAATTCAAACACCGCATTTTGTTGTTTGATCTCAAAAGTAAATCATTCAAGAATTCATATATTCATCCCTCTCAAGGCTATGTTGATCAACTAGATGCTAATACTTACATTGAGAGTTTAGTTTCACCCTTTATACAGGAAAGTTCACGAAATACATGAATAGAGATGCAAAGGCAAGTCGCAAAATTTGATGTTTTATTTTTTTTCTTTTTTCGTTTACTTATTTTTTGTTTAAGTTTTAGACAGTTTTTTACTTTGATGTATGCTATTTAAGCTATATACAACATTAGGCTTTTGTGTTTTGATAAAATTTAGTATTCTTTTTAGCGCTACTAATAACGTTAACTTCTTTTGTGATTCAGTGGGGTTGTGTGAATAGTCTAGATGGCTATTTTGATCGATACTTCTCCTCCGTCCCAAAATAAATGTTCAAATTTCAGATTTATTTTTGATTAAAAGCAAATTTGATTTTTTTTAAACATTATTCTAAACACAAAGGAAGTACTAAATTTCATTCATTAATTTCTATTTCGAATCGAGTGAGTTCTTTAGTAGATAAATTTATTCAGTTGGTGTGCATCATATTTTTTTTCTTGAAGGGTTTGTTGTTTGTATTGCTTATTTCTATTTGTTTTTATTTTATTCTACATATAGGCCCCACACAAAGAGTGGTAAATCAAACTCATGAATGATCTCTATACTTTTGTTATAGGATGAGATGGCAGATGAGATCAAGAAAGTTGCTCCAAAGAAAGGCAATGAACTACAATAGGGCGCAAGTGCACCTCAAATTGTGTTTTATCAATTTTTTCAATGTTTTACCCCATTTTATGTAGATGTCATTGGCTTCATTGATTGTGTGTGTTTAAGCATAATATACATATAAGGCTTTACTCTCTGACTTTCCGTACCTTTTATTTTATACTTTTATATAAATGAATTAAAATTTGTTTGAGTGGGTCATAATAACTAAATATGACTATTTTTTTTGGGATAGAGAGAATATTGAATTAAGAGCTAAAAGTATTAAATAAATATTAAGTTCTCATCATGTTTGCTTCAAACTAAATAAAAATATTAAACTTTTACTTCCATGTTTGGTTACTTTGAGTTGTTCTTAAAAGTTGTACAAATTCGAAATATTATTTCAACTAAATTATAAGAACAAACATTAGAATTTTTATATACAAGAAAAAAAAATCATAAATTAGAAATCAGTTAAAATATTATGTTTTTTTTGAAGAAAACATTAAGATTGAGTTCTTATATTCATTATTTTCCTTTTCTTCTCAAATATTAACTACCACAGGTGGAATGATACCATGATTAAAATAATAATAAATCAAATCAAATTAAAAACTAAAAGTATTAACTAATTTTAAATGCTCAATAATGTATGCTTCAAACTGAATAAAATATCAATCTAAAAATTTTACTTTCATATTTGTTTAGTTTGAATTGATTCAAAACTTAATGACAAATAGTATATTTTTACCTTGAAATAAGTTGGAATTTTTACTAAAAACTCACTCAAAAACATGCTATTTACAAAAAAAAAACATGTAAGTTGTGATTTTACAAAAAACTATTTAGCTAAATATGAATATTACAAAAAACTATTTTGCACACAAAACACACACCCATCTCTCTTTACCCTCTCTATTTTTACCCAACCCAACTCCGGTGACAAGCTTCCCTCCGGCGACCACCTTCCCCACCTCCGGCGACCACCTCCGGCGAGTCCATTGATTCCGGCCAAGCTATAAGAAATTCAGGCCGAATTTCACCAATTAATTAAACAAATCATCATCTTTAATCTTCATCTCCGGCATCAGATTGCTAATTATTTGTCAACCCATTTCTATTTGTAATAGTGTAAATGAATGTTTTATTAAAAAAAAATATTTTAAAATATGAATATGAGTGTAATTAACTACAAAACCCTTCTCGCCTCCTAACTAAAATAGGGATTGGAGGATGGCATGCTTGCACGATCACAGCTGCGAAGATCACGATTGCTCCTCCGATTGGTCTCTCTACAAACACATTGACATCCCCAAGGTTTTAATTTAATCTTCCCCAATTCCCTGGTTTCAATTTCATTTCTCAATTCCCTAATTTCATTCGGTAATTATCCCTTTACTTGTCTTTGTTACAATCTAATATCATTGAAATGAGTGAGTATGTCTGTGCTAGTATGTAACTTGAAAAATGCAAATAATTGAATTTTCGATGTTGATTTTCATGCTTGTTTGTTTGCTTGCTTGCTAGTGCAGACTGTAATTTCATTGATCATCGGTTTTCGTTGAGAATTGTTATTCGCCCACGAACTACTAGGTTTACCCAAATAATTAAACATTCAACACTAGATACACCACCATTATTCCTATTTTACCCTTTAAATCACCTAAATAATCACCCACCTAAATTAACAAAAGCTCGAGTTCAACTTGAGCCCACTCGAACTCGAGCTTTTTTCGAGCCGAGCTCGAGCAGGCTCGTTTCGTGTAACAGCCCTACACACTACCATGGACCAACTTTTTGGGCACGGGAATTAAGGAAAAGTAGGAGAGAGAAATTGGTGGGGGAGGTGTTTGTGAGTATGGAAAATTAAATAGGAGAGAGAATGAGTGAGATGAATAGTTAGGAGAGAGAATGTTGAGAGTGCAAAAGTAAAGTAGGAGAGAGAATGAGTGGGTGGAATAGTAAAGATTCTTTGCCATTTTGGACAGTTCACACTAACTTGGGACGGACCAAAAAGGAAATAAGTCCACACTGGTGTGGGACGGAGGGAGTATGCCATAAAAACATTCTGTCCCGGTTTAAGGTTTTTAGTTGTTTATCAGTTGTTTATCAGTTGTTTATCATGTTTATCAGTTGTTTATCATGTTTATTAGTTGTTTATCAGTTGTTTATCATGTTTATCAGTTGCTTATCGGTTGTTTATCAGTTGTTTATCATGTTTATCATTTGTTTATCAGTTGTTTATCATGTTTATCAGTTGTTTATCAGTTGTTTATAAGTTGTTTATCATGTTTATCAGTTGTTTATCGGTTGTTTATCATGTTTATCAGTTGTTTATCATGTTTATCAGGTATTTATCAGTTGTTTATCATGTTTATCATGTTTATCAGTTGTTTATCAGTTGTTTATCCGTGTTTATCAGTTGTTTATCATGTTTATCAATTGTTTATCGATTGTTTATCATTTGTTTATCATGTTTATCATTTGTTTATCAGTTGTTTATCAGTTGTTTAACATGTTTATCAATTGTTTATCGGTTGTTTATCAGTTGTTTATCATGGTTATCAGTTGTTTATTAGTTGTTTATTAGTATTTATCAGTTGTTTATCAGTTGTTTATCAGTTGTTTATCATGTTTATCAATTTTTTATCACTTGTTTATCGGTTGTTTATCAGTTGTTTATCAGTTGTTTATCAGTGTTTATCAGTTGTTTATCAGTTGTTTATCAGTTATTTATCATGTTTATCAGTTGTTTATCAGTTGTTTATCGGTTGTTTATCAGTTGTTTATCATATTTATCAGTTCTTTATCAGTTGTTTATCAACGTTTATCAGTTGTTTATCAGTTGTTTATCAGTTGTTTATCGGTTGTTTATCATGTTTATCAATTGTTTATCAGTTGTTTATCATGTTTATCAGTTGTTTATCCGTGTTTATCAGTTGTTTATCATGTTTATCAGTTGTTTATCGGGGCATTTACAAAAAACTCATTTTAAAAGATGGAAATTACAAAAAAATACACACAAGATGAAAATTACAAAAAACTTCTATAAAAATTACAAAAAACTACTTTTGTAAGTTGAAATCACTATTTTCTTAAAAAAAAAAGAAAAAGAAAAAAAACTTAAATAAACATAAAATGTAACAGATTTTACGTAATGCAACTCTTACCTTTTTCTTCATTCAATGCAACTCTTACCTTTTTCTTCATTCTATTTGTTATAATTACAATATTCAAAACTTAATTACATTGAGTTTTTCGTTTTTACTCTTTTCCTCATTCTATTTGAAATTAAACAAAAAGTCCATAAATACATCAATTTCACAATTGATAAACAGCTGATAAACATGATAAACAACTGATAAACAATTGATAAACAACCGATAAACAACTGATAAACATGATAAACAACTGATAAAACAACTGATAAACAACTGATAAACAAGTGATAAACATGATAAATAACTGATAAACACTGATAAACAACTGATAAACAACTGATAAAACAACTGATAAATAAGATAAATAACTGATAAACAACTGATAAACAACTGATAAACAACTGATAAACATGATAAACAACTGATAAACAACTGATAAACATGATAAACAACTGATAAACATTAATAAACAACTGATAAACAACTGATAACCATGATAAACAACTGATAAACAACCGATAAACAACTGATAAACATGATAAACAACTGATAAACACGGATAAACAACTGATAAACACGGATAAACAACTGATAAACATGATAAATAACTGATAAACAACTGATAAACAACTGATAAACATGATAAATAACCGATAAACAACTGATAAACAACTAATAAACATTGATAAACAACTGATAAACATGATAAACAACTGATAAACAACCGATAAACAACTGATAAACAACTGATAAACATGATAAATAACCGATAAACAACTGATAAACAACTGATAAACAACTGATAAACACTGATAAACAACTGATAAACAACTGATAAACAACTGATAAACAACCGATAAATAAGTGATAAAAAACTGATAAACATGATAAACAACTGATAAACAACTGATAAACACTAATAAACAACTGATAAACAACTGATAACCAAGATAAACAACTGATAAACAACCGATAAACAACTGATAAACATGTTAAACAACTGATAAACAACTGATAAACAAATGATAAACATGATAAACAACTGATAAACAATCGATAAACAACTGATAAACATGATAAACAACTGATAAACACGGATAAACAACTGATAAACAACTGATAAACAACTGATAAACATGATAAACAACTGATAAACACCTGATAAACATGATAAACAACTGATAAACATGATAAACAACCGATAAACAACTGATAAACATGATAAACAACTGATAAACACGGATAAACAACTAATAAACAACTAATAAACAACTGATAAACATGATAAACAACTGATAAACAAATGATAAACATGATAAACAACTGATAAACAACCGATAAGCAACTGATAAACATGATAAACAACTGATAAACAACTGATAAACATGATAAACAACTGATAAACATGATAAACAACTGATAAACAACTGATAAACAACTAAAAACCTTAAACCGGGACAGAATGTTTTTATGGCATACTCCCTCCGTCCCACACCAGTGTGGACTTATTTCCATTTTGGTCCGTCCCAAGTTAGTGTGAACTGTCCAAAATGGCAAAGAATCTTTACTATTTCACCCACTCATTCTCTCTCCTACTTTACTTTTATACTCACAACATTCTCTTTCCTAACTATTCATCTCACTCATTCTCTCTCCTATTTAATTTTCCATACTCACAAACACCTCCCCCACCAATTTCTCTCTCCTACTTTTCCATAATTCCCGTACTCAAAAAGTTGGTCCAAGGAAGTGTGTAGGACTGTTACACGAAACGAGCCTGCTCGAGCTCGGCTAAAAAAAAGCTCGAGTTCGAGTGGGCTCAAGTTGAACTCGAGCTTTTATTAATTTAGGTGGGTGATTATTTAGGTGATTTAAAGGGTAAAATAGGAATAATGGTGGTGTATCTAGTATTGAATGTTTAATTATTTGGGTAAACCTAGTAGTTCGTGGGCGAATAACAATTCTCAACGAAAACCGATGATCAATGAAATTACAGTCTGCACTAGCAAGCAAGCAAACAAACAAGCATGAAAATCAACATCGAAAATTCAATTATTTGCATTTTTCAAGTTACATACTAGCACAGACATACTCACTCATTTCAATGATATTAGATTGTAACAAAGACAAGTAAAGGGATGATTACCAAATGAAATTAGGGAATTGAGAAATGAAATTGAAACCAGGGAATTGGGGAAGATTAAATTAAAACCTTGGGGATGTCAATGTGTTTGTAGAGAGACCAATCGGAGGAGCAATCGTGATCTTCGCAGCTATGATCGTGCAAGCATGCCATCCTCCAATCCCTATTTTAGTTAGGAGGCGAGAAGGGTTTTGTAGTTAATTACACTCATATTCATATTTTAAAATATTTTTTTTTAATAAAACATTCATTTAAACTATTACAAATAGAAATGGGTTGCCAAATAATTAGCAATCTGATGCCGGAGATGAAGATTAAAGATGATGATTTGTTTAATTAATTGGTGAAATTCGGCCTGAATTTCTTATAGCTTGGCCGGAATCAATGGACTCGCCGGAGGTGGTCGCCGGAGGTGGGGAAGGTGGTCGCCGGAGGAAAGCTTGTCACCGGAGTTGGGTTGGGTAAAAATAGAGAGGGTAAAGAGAGATGGTTGTGTGTTTTGTGTGCAAAATAGTTTTTTGTAATATTCATATTTAGTTAAATAGTTTTTTGTAAAATCACAACTTACATGTTTTTTTTTTTGTAAATAGCATGTTTTTGAGTGAGTTTTTAGTAAAAATTCCAACTTATTTCAAGGTAAAAATATACTATTTGTCATTAAGTTTTGAATCAATTCAAACTAAACAAATATGAAAGTAAAATTTTTAGATTGATATTTTATTCAGTATTATTGAGCATTTAAAATTAGTTAATACTTTTAGTTTTTAATTTGATTTGATTTATTATTATTTTAATCATGGTATCATTCCACCTGTGGTAGTTAATATTTGAGAAGAAAAGGAAAATAATGAATATAAGAACTCAATCATAATGTTTTCTTCAAAAAAAACTTAATATTTTAACTGATTTCTAATTTATGATTTTTTTTTCTTGTATATAAAAATTCTAATGTTTGTTCTTATAATTTAGTTGAAATAATATTTCGAATTTGTAGAACTTTTAAGAACAACTCAAAGTAACCAAACATGGAAGTAAAAGTTTAATATTTTTATTTAGTTTGAAGCAAACATGATGAGAACTTAATATTTATTTAATACTTTTAGCTCTTAATTCAATATTCTCTCTATCCCAAAAAAAATAGTCATATTTAGTTATTATGACCCACTCAAACAAATTTTAATTCATTTATATAAAAGTATAAAATAAAAGGTACAAAAAGTCAGAGAGTAAAGCCTTATATGTATATTATGCTTAAACACACACAATCAATGAAGCCAATGACATCTACCTAAAATGGGGTAAAACATTGAAAAAATTGATAAAACACTATTTGAGGTGCACTTGCGCCCTATTGTAGTTCATTGCCTTTCTTTGGAGCAACTTTCTTGATCTCATCTGCCATCTCATCCTATAACAAAAGTATAGAGATCATTCATGAGTTTGATTTACCACTCTTTGTGTGGGGCCTATATGTAGAATAAAATAAAAACAAATATAAATAAGCAATACAAACAACAAACACTTCAAGAAAAAAAATATGATGCACACCAACTGAATAAATTTATCTACTAAAGAACTCACTCGATTCGAAATAGAAATTAATGAATGAAATTTAGTACTTCCTTTGTGTTTAGAATAATGTTAAAAAAAAATCAAATTTGCTTTTAATCAAAAGTAAATCTGAAATTTGAACATTTATTTTGGGACGGAGGAAGAGTATCGATCAAAATAGTCATTTGGACTATTCACACAACCCCGCTGAATCATAAAAGAAGTTAACGTTATTAGTAGCGCTAAAAAGAATACTAAATTTTGTCAAAACACAAAAGCCTAATGTTGTATATAGCTAAAATAGCTTACATCAAAGTATAAAACTGTCTAAAACTTAAACAAAAAATAAGTAAACGAAAAAAGAAAAAAAAATAAAACGTCAAATTTTGTGACTTGCCTTCACATCTCTATTCATGTTTTTCGTGACCTTTCCTGTATAAAGGGTGAAACTAAACTCTCAATGTAAGTATTAGCATCAAGTACTTGATCAACATAGCCTTGAGAGGGATGAATATACGGATTCTTGAATGATTTACTTATGAGATCAAACAACAAAATGCGGTGGTTGAATTCCAATAAAATTTCATCCTCTGTTGACATATATAGTAGTGTCGGATACATGAATTTCCACGAACTATCAAGATAAGGAAAGCTAGCCAGTTTAGTCCAAGACTCACTCACACCATAAACTTTCAATATCCATACATCCTTATGAGATTGATGGCATTCAGACAGTAGAAAAAGACATTTTTCAATAATATTCAAACTCAACGAATGTAGAATAAAATAAAAACAAATAGAAATAAGAAATATAAACAACAAACCCTTCAAGAAAAAAAAATATGATGCACACCAACTGAATAAATTTATCTACTAAAGAACTCATTCGATTCGAAATAGAAATTAATGAATGAAATTTAGTACTTCCTTTGTGTCAAGAATAATCTTTTAAAAAAATCAAATTTGCTTTTAATCAAAAGTAAATCTGAAATTTGAACATTTATTTTGGGACGAAGGAGAAGTATCGATTAAAATAGCCATTTGGACTATTCACACAACCCCGCTGAATCACAAAAGAAGTTAACGTTATTAGTAGAGCTAATGTAGTTACATTGGAAATAGAAATTAGTTGAGAATAAATATTAGATTCATAAGATAATTGAATGGAGATTTTCATGATTGCGAAGATCTCTTTTTGTTTAAAAACAAATTGAGATTTGAAATGATTTGCTGATAAAACTCATACTTATCTAATCTGTCAATAAAAAAAGTTCAATTCTTCCAATTTTAGATTGAATTCAAATTTCAAATAATTTTAAATTCAAATCAACTATTAAAATTATAATCATGACCTTAAATGAGTTTGACTTGAAATAATTGACCACTGGGAGAATTACATAATGCCATGTCATAATAGTGACATAGCTTAATGTGAGGGCTCTAAATGTTTGTCTTTTAATATATTATATAGATATATAGATAGATGTAGTGAAAATTTTGTAGCGACAATAGTCACTCTCTTAAATTAAAAAAAAAAAAAAAAGAAAAAGAAATATTACTTTAAAATGTTAATTTATAATTCAATAAAGTAAGAATTTCAAAAGCTAATTATGTCATGGTCATAATTAATTAAATTTATAATTAATAATCATGGTGAATTAGTGAAAGTTTTATTGTATACATTGCCTTCCTAAAATTATTGTTAACTCTTCAAAATGTCAAAGAATAGTGATGTCAATTTAAATGCGCAATGGATAAGTAAAAATATAGTGTCAATAGCCTCTCCCTATTTAAGTTATTATTATCAAATATTAGTCAATATTAAATTAAGTTGACTAAAATGTTAAGATAAAATGAAGAGATAATATGTCCGTGATCAATTTCTTGTTATTCTTATTATTATTTTACAGCTTTATAATAGTCTATCAAAAGATGAAATCTTAAAATTATGTTGCTATGCTTCGTAAGAATATAAAATATTTTGTTACGATATTATACTCTCTTGGTCCCAAAATAGATGACATTTTTTAATTTAAGATTTATTTTGAAAATGATAATTTTTAATAAATAAAATCGTAAATATTCTTGTTAGTTGATGTTCACTTTCGAACTTTTAGTTTTGCAAAAAATACAATGAAATATGATTTATTTATTTTTAAAATAAATTATTCATGAACGTTTTTTTTAATGTTTTAAAAGATTATTTATTTTGAAAAAAAATTTAGATCATTCAATTTGCAACAGAGGAAATAGATAATAGTGGTTAGCCTTAGGTGATATATTAATACGAATAATAAGAATCTTTTTTACTTCAAATGTGGAACTTTAAAGGTAAAAGTTATCTAAAACATACTCCCTCCGTCCCAGACCAAGGGTCCTTTGGGGGATTTCACGCTTCTTAAGAAATTTTTTTAAAGTGGGAAGAAAATTTTAGGAGAGAGAATGTAAAAGTTAAATGTGTGGTAGGGAATAGGAGAGAGAATGTAAAAGTTAAATGTGTGGTAGGGAATAAGAGAGAGAATGTAAAAGTTAATAATATTTAATAGGAGAGAGAATGAGTGGGAGGAATAGTAATGGTTTTTTTTGTAAATATATGGAGATGATAAGGGTATAAATATATGGAAAACTTTCCATTTAAAGAAAGGGACTCTTGGTCTGGGACGGACCAAAAAGGAAAGTAGGACTCTTGATCCGGGACGGAGGGAGTATTATATTGTAAAAAAAAGTTATCTAAACATATTATATCATAAAAAAGTGTTATTATTGTATCTTTCTATTCAAATTTGCATATCTACAAAGTTTTACCTTTAAAGTTCCACATTTGAAGTAAAAAAGATTCTTATTATTCGTATTAATATATCACCTAAGGCTAACCACTATTATCTATTTCCTCTGTTGCAAATTGAATGATCTAAATTTTTTTTCAAAATAAATAATCTTTTAAAACATTAAAAAAAACATTCATGAATAATTTATTTTAAAAATAAATAAATCATATTTCATTGTATTTTTTGCAAAACTAAAAGTTCGAAAGTGAACATCAACTAACAAGAATATTTACGATTTTATTTATTAAAAATGATCATTTTCAAAATAAATCTTAAATTAAAAAATGTCATCTATTTTGGGACCAAGAGAGTATAATATCGTAACAAAATATTTTATATTCTTACGAAGCATAGCAACATAATTTTAAGATTTCATCTTTTGATAGACTATTATAAAGCTGTAAAATAATAATAAGAATAACAAGAAATTGATCACGGACATATTATCTTTTCATTTTCATTCTGTCGAGTGATTTCTTTCGTCCCAAATTAAAAATTTTATCTTAACATTTTAGTCAACTTAATTTAATATTGACTAATATTTGATAATAATAACTTAAATAGGGAGAGGCTATTGACACTATATTTTTACTTATCCATTGCGCATTTAAATTGACATCACTATTCTTTGACATTTTGAAGAGTTAACAATAATTTTAGGAAGGCAATGTATACAATAAAACTTTCACTAATTCACCATGATTACTAATTATAAATTTAATTAATTATGACCATGACATAATTAGCTTTTGAAATTCTTAATTTATTGTATTATAAATTAACATTTTAAACTAATATTTCTTTTTCTTTTTTTTTTTTTTTTTTAATTTAAGAGAGTGACTATTGTCGCTACAAAATTTTCACTACATCTATCTATATATCTATATAATATATTAAAAGACAAACATTTAGAGCCCTCACATTAAGCTATGTCACTATTATGACATGGCATTATGTAATTCTCCCATTGGTCAATTATTTCAAGTCAAACTCATTTAAGGTCATGATTATAATTTTAATAGTTGATTTGAATTTAAAATTATTTGAAATTTGAATTCAATCTAAAATTGGAAGAATTGAACTTTTTTTATTGACAGATTAGATAAGTATGAGTTTTATCAGCAAATCATTTCAAATCTCAATTTGTTTTTAAACAAAAAGAGATCTTCGCAATCATGAAAATCTCCATTCAATTATCTTATGAATCTAATATTTATTCTCAACTAATTTCTATTTCCAAAGTAACTACATTAGCTCTACTAATAACGTTAACTTCTTTTGTGATTCAGCGGGGTTGTGTGAATAGTCCAAATGGCTATTTTAATCGATACTTCTCCTTCGTCCCAAAATAAATGTTCAAATTTCAGATTTACTTTTGATTAAAAGCAAATTTGATTTTTTTAAAAGATTATTCTTGACACAAAGGAAGTACTAAATTTCATTCATTAATTTCTATTTCGAATCGAATGAGTTCTTTAGTAGATAAATTTATTCAGTTGGTGTGCATCATATTTTTTTTCTTGAAGGGTTTGTTGTTTATATTACTTATTTCTACTTGTTTTTATTTTATTCTACATTCGTTGAGTTTGAATATTATTGAAAAATGTCTTTTTCTACTGTCTGAATGCCATCAATCTCATAAGGATGTATGGATATTGAAAGTTTATGGTGTGAGTGAGTCTTGGACTAAACTGGCTAGCTTTCCTTATCTTGATAGTTCGTGGAAATTCATGTATCCGACACTACTATATATGTCAACAGAGGATGAAATTTTATTGGAATTCAACCACCGCATTTTGTTGTTTGATCTCATAAGTAAATCATTCAAGAATCCGTATATTCATCCCTCTCAAGGCTATGTTGATCAAGTACTTGATGCTAATACTTACATTGAGAGTTTAGTTTCACCCTTTATACAGGAAAGGTCACGAAAAACATGAATAGAGATGCGAAGGCAAGTCACAAAATTTGACGTTTTATTTTTTTTTCTTTTTTCGTTTACTTATTTTTCTTTTAAGTTTTAGACACTTTTATACTTTGATGTAAGCTATTTTAGCTATATACAACATTAGGCTTTTGTGTTTTGACAAAAGTTAGTATTCTTTTTAGCGCTACTAATAACGTTAACTTCTTTTGTGATTCAGCGGGGTTGTGTGAATAGTCCAAATGACTATTTTGATCGATACTCTTCCTCCGTCCCAAAATAAATGTTCAAATTTCAGATTTACTTTTGATTAAAAGCAAATTTGATTTTTTTTAAACATTATTCTAAACACAAAGGAAGTACTAAATTTCATTCATTAATTTCTATTTCGAATAGAGTGAGTTCTTTAGTTGATAGATTTATTCAGTTGGTGTGCATCATATTTGTTTTTCTTGAAGGGTTTGTTGTTTGTATTGCTTATTTCTATTTGTTTTTATTTTTCAAAGAGTGGTAAATCAATTTTCATGAAAAATAGATTTGATATTAGCTCTCTTTTTATAACGAAATTTTAATTCTCTAAAATAATGCTCCTTTTTTCAAACTCATGAATGATCTCTATACTTTTGTTATAGGATGAGATGGGAGATGAGATCAAGAAAGTTACTCCAAAGAAAGGCAATGAACAACAACAGGGCACGAGTGCACCTCAAATTGTGTTTTATCAACTTTTTCAATGTTTTTACCCCATTTTATGTAGATGTCATTGGCTTCATTGATTGTGTGTGTTTAAGCATAATATACATATAAGGCTTTATTCTCTGACTTTCCGTACCATTTATTTTATATAAATGATTTAGAATTTATTTGAGTGGGTCATAATAACTAAATATGACTATTTTTTTTTTTTTGGATAGAGAGAATATTGAATTAATAGCTAAAAGTATTAAATAAATATTAAGTTCTCATAATGTTTGCTTCAAACTAAATACAAATATTAAACTTTTACTTCCATGTTTGGTTACTTTGAGTTGTTCTTAAAAGTTGTACAAAATCAAAATATTATTTCAACTGAATTATAAGAACAAACATTAGAGTTTTTATATACAAGAAAAAAAAATCATAAATTAGAAATCTGTTAAAATATTAAGTTTTTCTGAAGAAAACAATTAAGATTGAGTTCTTATATTCATTATTTTCCTTTTCTTCTCAAATATTAACTACCACAAGTGGAATGGTACCATGATTAAAATTATAACAAATCAAATCAAATTAAAAACTAAAAGTATTAACTAATTTTAAATGCTCAATAATGTATGCTTCAAACTGAATAAAATATCAATCTAAAAATTTTACTTTCATATTTTTTTAGTTTGAATTTATTCAAAACTTTATGGAAAATAGTATATTTTTACCTTGAAATAAGTTATCTAAAACATATTATATCGTAAAAAAAACAGTTATCTAAACATATTATATCATAAAAAAAGTGTTATTAATGTATCTTTCTATTCAAATTTGCATATCTACAAAGATGTACCTTTAAAGTTCCAAATTTGAAGTAAAAAAGATTCTTACTATTCGTATTAATATATCACCTAAGGCTAACCACTATTATCTATTTCCTCTGTTGCAAATTGAATGATCTAATTTTTTTTTTCAAAATAAATAATCTATTAAAACATTAAAAAAACATTCATGAATAATTTATTTTAATAATAAATAATTCAAATAATTTATTTTAATAATAAATAATTCATATTTCATTGTATTTTTTGCAAAACTAAAAGTTCGAAAGTGAACATCAACTAACAAGAATATTTACGATTTTATTTATTAACAATTACCATTTTCAAAATAAATCTTAAATTAAAAAATGTCATCTATTTTGAGACCGAGAGAGTATAATATCGTAACAAAATATTTTATATTCATACGAAGCATAGCAACATAATTGTAAGATTTCATCTTTTGATAGACTATAATAAAGCTGTAAAATAATAATAAGGATAACAAGAAATTGATCACGAACATATTATCTTTTAATTTTCTTTCTGTCGAGTGATATTTCTCCCGTCCCAAATTAAAAATTTTATCTTAACATTTTAGTCAACTTAATTTAATATTGACTAATATTTGATAATAATAACTTAAATAGGGAGAGGCTATTGACACTATATTTTTACTTATCCATTGTGCATTTAAATTGACATCACTATTCTCTGACATTTTGATGAGTTAACAATAATTTTAGGAAGGCAATGTATACAATAAACTTTCACTAATCCACCATGATTACTAATTATAAATTTAATTAATTATGACCATGACATAATTAGCTTTTGAAATTCTTACCTTATTGAATTATAAATTAACTTTTTAAAGTAATATTTCTTTTTCTTTTTTTTTAATTTAAGAGAGAGACTATTGTCGCTACAAAATTTTCACTATCTATATAAATCTATATAATATATTAAAAGAAAAACATTTAGAGCACTCACATTAAGCCATGTCACTATTATGACATGGCATTATGTAATTCTCCCATTGATCAATTATTTCAAGTCAAACTCGTTTCAGGTCAAGATTATAATTTTAATAGTTGATTTAAATTTAAAATTATTTGAAATTTGTATTCAATCTAAAATTATAAGAATTGAACTTTTTTTATTGACAGACTAGATAAGTATGAGTTTTATCAGCAAATCCTTTCAAATCTCAATTTGTTTTTAAACAAAAAGAGATCTCCGCAATCATGAAAATCTCCATTCAATTATCTTATGAATCTAATATTTATTTTCAACTAATTTCTATTTCCTAAGTAACTACATTACTATTAACGTTAACTTCTTTTGTGATTCAGCGGGGTTGTGTGAATTGTCCAAATGACTATTTTGATCGATACTTCTCCTCTGTCCCAAAATAAATGTTCAAATTTCAAATTTACTTTTGATTAAAATCAAATTTGATTTTTTTGAAAATATTATTCTTGACACAAAGGAAGTACTAAATTTCATTCATTAATTTCTATTTCGAATCGAGTGAGTTCTTTAGTGAATAAATTTATTCAGTTGGTGTGCATCATATTTTTTTTTCTTGAAGGGTTTGTTGTTTGTATTGCTTATTTCTATTTGTTTTTATTTTATTCTACATTCGTTGAGTTTGAATATTCTTGAAAAAATGTATTTTCTTACTGTCTGGATGCCATCAATCTCATATGGATGTATGGATAATGAAAGTTTATGGTGTGAGTGAGTCTTGGACTAAACTGGCTAGCTTTCCTTATCTTGATAGTTCGTGAAAATTCATGTATCCGATACAATTATATATGTCAACAGAGGATGAAATTTTATTGGAATTCAACCACCGCATTTTGTTGTTTGATCTCAAAAGTAAATCATTCAAGAACCCATATATTCATCCCTCTCAAGACCATGTTGGTCAACTTGATGCTAATACTTACATTGAGAGTTTAGTTTCACCCTTTATACAGGAAAAGTCACGAAATACATGAATAGAGATGCGAAGGCAAGTCACAAAATTTGACGTTTTATTTTTTTTCTTTTTTCGTTTACTTATTTTTTATTTAAGTTTTAGACAGTTTTTTACTTTGATGTAAGCTATTTTAGCTATATACAAAATTAGGCTTTTGTGTTTTGACAAAAGTTAGTATTCTTTTTAACATTAATTTTGGGACGGAAGGAGTATTACTTATTTTTTTATAGCCATGTTTACATATACTTCATCAAACTCATAATGCTTCAAAAGATCTATGTACCTTCTTCTCTGATAATTTATTGAGATTTGTATCCTATTTAGACAGTTTTTTACCATGATGTAAGTTATTTTAGCTATATACATCATTAGGCTTTTGCGTTATTCAAGCACTAGAAGTTTCGGAGTAAATAAAAGGAAATGTTATGGCATCATACTTGAAGGGTTTATTGTTTCCACCGATTATATCATTTGTGCTTTTATTTGATTTTATGGCCTCCTGAAGAAGAATTTATATAATATATTAAAAGACAAACATTTAGAGCCCTCACATTAAGCCATGCCACTATTTTATCATGAAGAAGATGAAACTCACCCTGTCTAAGGTCATCAGGATCAGCATGGACAACTAAATTCATAATTCTATTTAACATTTTTATTTTTTAGTGGATTTATGGAATCACAAAATTTGATCTCAAAATTGTTTTACCAAAGAATATATGGAACTTCTCATTATTAAGCTATAACTTGAGAACTCATTATACATTATGTTATGCATTTGAATGCGTACTTGATTTGCTAAACAATGTTACGCTCTTGGCAAATAAAGTTTATGCATACAATAATGGAAAATACTCTCGCCGTCCCATAATGGATGTCCAAAAAAATTTCAAATTTGCTCTTGATCAAAAGCAACTTTCAAAACTTTTTGGACATTCATTTCAAATATGCTCTTTACTAAGAATAATTTGATAATTGAATTGTTATCCTACTGTAAATTGATTAATATTTGTTTCATTTAATTAATTACTATATAATTTACAGACAAAATAGCCTCAAACTACTGTTTGTCAAAGATAATTTTGTGAGCAAGTTTATGTAAATTTTATAAGCTCAAATCATTACGCAAGTTTGTGTGTAAATTATATATTTTACATCTCTTAAAAAAATCGGTGATCAAGTGTACTCACATTTTTATTTTTATAATAAAAATAGATTTCTGTGACCAAAATATGTTTGACCATCCTAACACATATAGGCTAAATGGAGTTAGTCTGAATGTAGTAATGTAATTTTCTGTGTGTACATGATACTCCCTATGTCCCATAATGATCGTCTCACTTTTTTATTGTTGGATATAAACCTAACATATTTTTTTCATTTATTTAAATGAAATTACAGATTATAACAATAAGTAATAATAAGCCTTAATATGCCCGTCGAATCTCGACGGGTTACTCACTAGTTTCATCTAAACCCACGTACAAAAAAAAAAAACTCTTATACCTTTTACAATTTGAAAGGAACAAATTACTCTTATATCTATTTATAAGAGTATTTTCTAGTCTTATACATTTGGGTATAGAAGTGAATTTTATTATTTTTTAAGATTATGTGAAAAATTATGGGAAAAAAAACTCTTATACCTAGGTATAAGAGTTATTTTAGTCTTACACCTTTACACCTTTGGATATAAGAGCGGATTGCTTAATAAAATATGAGACTTTTTTTATAATTTTTAAGAAAAAGTGAAAAATTGTGAAAAAAAATAGTGGGTTTCAGTATCATTTTGCATCTCGCCTGAATTTTATGGGTTTAATATCTCGAATATGGGCCCTAGGGTCCATAGCTCTTTTTAGAACAAGCGTTAAAAAAGTGTTACAATCTATACTCCCTCCGTACCAAGGGTCCTCAGGGGGGATTTCACGCTTCTTAAATTTTTTTTAAAAAAAATGAATAAAAGTTAAATGTGAGATAGGAAATAATAGTTAATGATTGGTTTTTTTGTAAATATGTTCACTTTATAAGGGTATAATTAATGATTTTTTTTGTAATATGGGGTAGGAAATAGTAGTTAATGATTGATTTTTTTGAAAGTGGGTAGAAGATTAGAGGAGAGAGAATGTAAAAGTTAAAAATATTTAATAGAAGAGAAAATGAGTGGGAAGAATAGTAAGTTAATGATTGGTTTTTTTGTAAATATGTTAACATTATAAGAGTATAATGAATGGTTTTTTTGTAAATATATTCAATTATAAGGGTATAAATATATTCAAAAATTTGCCATTTATGAAAAGGGACTCTTGGTCTGAGACGGACCAAAAGGAAAAGTAGGACTCTTGATCTTGATCGGAGACGGAGACGGAGGGAGTAAAATACTAGCAGAGTCCAATTCTCAATCCTCATCTTTAACACATGAAAGTTCATGTGGAGTCTTTTTAATGGCCATGTCAAACTCAGTTAAGGTCAGGATTCTAATTTTACTAGTTAATTCAAATTTAAAATTATTCAAAATTAGAATTCAATCTCATTTATTAATTAATTTAATTGGTTGTGGAGATATAATATATTAATACAATCCTTTCGTTGTTGTGTTAGAAGTCCAATTTCTTAATTTTCTTTCATGATGATTTTTGTTATTCATTTTCCATTTTTCATCATTTATTCCATTTTTTCATCATTTATTCCATTCAAAGTTTTAAATAGCCTGCAAATGAAAACATGGGAGGGAGGAACTTTGTAAGTTCATCTAAACTTACTTTTGTGTTAAGAATTATTCAAGTCCAATGACGTTATTTGGGATCTCCATTTATTTGTATCCACTAATTAACCCATTTAAACAACCAATTTAAGTAATTAATTTTCTTAAATCCGGTTTAAATGGAAACTTATTTAAAAGTTTGGATAAGCATATGTTAACCTAATTAGTATTTGTTGTAATTTAAGAAATTAATTATCTTTCAATATATTCATTTTCCAATTTTCATCTATATAATTTATTAAAAGACAAACATTTAGAGCACTCACATTAAGCCATGTCACTATTATGACATGGCATTATGTAATTCTCCCATTGGTCTTAGTTTCAATGATTTTTCTTTAATAAATTGATTTTTCATTTAATAAAACGTTAATGTTTATAAGGTAAATATTTATACAGTAAATTATCCCGATTTAAGCTCAATCAACATTTGAATTTTGAAATCAAATTTTGAATTTTATAAAATGGGAAAGCAATTAGTAAATAAGGAAATGTAACTCTTCAAAACTGGATCGATTAATATTTTATTCAAATGCACATTTTTGTTTTTAAATTTTTTATTTATAATTCATTTTGAGATAGAAGAATTAGTACTATAATTATGATACATATACATACAAATTTATTTATAAATTAAAATCTTTGGTATATAAATTAGAAATAGTTACAATAATATAGTCTAAGAAATGATTTTTTTTATTTTAAGCAAAATAAAAATTGATCAATTATTTTTAATTTGGGATGAGATAAATATTAATGTGATTATCTATATACATGCAAAAGTCTTAAAAATAGGAATTTAAAAATATAATCAAAGAGTAACGGTCCAAAAATAAATATTATTATTTTTTAAATAATTTATTTATAATTCTTTTTGAGATGAAAGAAGTAGTACTATAATGATCCATCTATATAATATATTAAAAGACAAACATTTAGAGCCCTCACATTAAGCCATGTCACTATTATGACATGACATTATGTAATTCTCCAATTGCTCTTAGTTTCAAGGATTTTTCATTTAATAAATTGATTTTTCATTTAATAAAAGGTTAATGTTTATAAGGTAAATATATATACAGTAAAGTATCCCGATTTAAGCTCAATCAACATTTGAATTTTGAAATCAAATTTTGAATTTTCAGAAAATGGGAAAACAATTAGTAAATAAGGAAATGTAACTCTTCAAAACTGGATCGATTAATATTTTATTCATATACACATTTTTTGTTTTTAAAATTTGTATTTATAATTCATTTTGAGACAGAAGAAGTAGTACTATAATTATGATCCATATACATACAAATTTATTTTATAAATTTAAACTTTGGTATATAAATTAGAAATAGTTACAATAATATAGTCTAATAAATGAATACTTTTTTTTATTTAAAGCAAAATAAAAATTGATCAATTATTTTTATTTTGGTACAAAAGAAATATTATTGTAATGATCTATATACATGCAAGAGTCTTATAAATAGGAATTTAAAAATATAGTCAAAGAGTAACAGTCCAAAAATAAATATTATTTTTTAAATAATTTATTTATAATTCTTTTTTAGATAAAAGAAGTAGTACTATAATGATCCATCTATATACTATATTAGAAGACAAACATTTAGAGCACTCACATTAAGCCATGTCACTATTATGACATGACATTATGTAATTCTTCCATTGGTCTTAGTTTCAAAGATTTTTCATTTAATAAATTAATTTTTCATCTACTATATATAATAGCAAAAGTTTTTCAAGCTCCTAAAAAACTCCAAGTGGCACAATATCATTAGTCAATCTTTCCATCATCCACCAATCACAATCATCCATTTGAAATTCAATTAGTAACTTTTAAAATTTATAGGGATTGATTTTATACAATAAATTAGTTAAAAATGAAAATTGATTGAAGCACAAATAATTGTCTTACAAAAAGAGCAAAAGCAAAATGAAAAAAACTTTAATAATTAAGAAAGAAAAAAATCTAATGCACAAAAGAAAATCAATATCAATATAAAAACATACGAAAAAATAAAATGCAAATAAAAAATGAAAATTAAAATTCTAATAATTAAAAAGTGAAAGAAACATTCACAAACATACAAGAAATAGAAAAAAAGCAAGAAATAAAATCAAAATAAAGACGAAAAGTTATAAAATAAAAGTTAAAATTAAAATTAAAATCAAAATATAAATCTAAATTAAAATAATAAACACAAACATAAATATAAAAACACAAATCCTAAACAAAATAATCCAAAAGAGATTTAAAAAAGTCACTCAAAATCTGAAAAAAAAAAAAAAAAAAAAAAAAAGGAGTTTATGAATCTACTATATATAATAGCAAAAGTTTTTCAAGCTCCTAGAATACTCCAAGTGACACATTATCATTGGTCAATCTTTCCATCATCCACCAATCACAATCATTCATTTGAAATTCAATTAGTAATTTTTAAAATTTATAGGGGTTGATTTTATACAATAAATTAGTTAAAAATGAAAATGAATTGAAGAACAAATAATTGTCTTAAAAAAGAGAAAAAGCAAAATGAAAAAAAACTTTAATAATAAAGAAAGAAAAAAATCTAATACACAAAAGAAAATCAATATCAATATAAAAACATACGAAAAAATAAAATGCAAATCAAAAAAAGAAAATTAAAATTCTAATAATTAAAAATTGAAAGAAACATTCACAAACATAAAAGAAATAGAAAAAAAGCAAGAAATAAAATCAAAATAAAGACGAAAATTTACAACATAAAAGTTAAAATTAAAATTAACGTCAAAATAAAAATTAAAATAATAAACACAAACATAAATTTAAATACCAAATCGTAATCAAAATAAGCCAAAAGAGATTATTAAGAAGCCACTCACAAATACGAAAAAAAAAGAGTTTGTGTATCTACTATATATAATAGCAAAAGTTTTTCAAGCTCCTAGAAAACTCTAAGTGACACAATATCATTGACCAATCTTTCATCATCCACCAATCACAATCATCCATTTAAAATTCAATTAGTAACTTTTAAAATTTATAGGGGTTGATTTTATACAATAAATTAGTTAAAAATGAAAATTGATTGAAGCACAAATAATTGTCTTACAAAAAGAGCAAAAGCAAAATGAAAAAAACTTTAATAATTAAGAAAAAAAAATCTAATGCACAAAAGAAAATCAATATCAATATAAAAACATACGAAAAAATAAAATGAAAATTAAAATTCTAATAATTTAAAAGTGAAAGAAACATTCACAAACATACAAGAAATAGAAAAAAAACAAGAAATAAAATCAAAATAAAGACGAAAATTAATAAAATAAAAGTTAAAATTAAAATTAAAATCAAAATCAAAATCAAAATCAAAATCAAAATCAAAATCAAAATCAAAATCAAAATCAAAATCAAAATCAAAATCAAAATCAAAATCAAAATCAAAATCAAAATCAAAATCAAAATCAAAATCAAAATCAAAATCAAAATAATAAACACAAACATAAAAATAAAAAACAAATCCTAATCAAAATAAGCCAAAAGAGATTATAAAGAAGTCACTCACAAATCTGAAAAAAAAAAAAAAGGAGTTTGTGAATCTACTATATATAATAGCCAAAGTTTTTCAATCTCCTAGAAAACTCCAAGTGACACAATATCATTTGCCAATCTTTTCATCATCCACCAATCACAATCATCCATTTGAAATTCAATTAGTAACTTTTAAAATTTATAGGGGTTGATTTTATACAATAAATTGGTTAAAAATGAAAATGAATTGAAGCACAAATAATTGTCTTACAAAAAGAGGAAAAGCAAAATGAAAAAAAATTTAATAATTAAGAAAGAAAAAAATCTAATGCACAAAAGAAAATCAATTTCAATATAAAACATATGAAAAAATAAAATGCAAATAAAAAATGAAAATTAAAATTCTAATAATTAAAAAGTGAAAGAAACATTCACAAACATACGAGAAATAGAAAAAAGCAAGAAATAAAATCAAAATAAAGATGAAAATTTATAAAATAAAAGTTCAAATTAATATTAAAATCAAAATAATAAACACAAACATAAATATAAAAAACAAATCCTAATCAAAATAAGCCAAAAGAGATTATAAAGAAGTCTCTCATAAGTTCGAAAAAAAAAGAGTTTGTGAATCTACTATATATAATAGCAAAAGTTTTTCAAGCTCCTAGAAAACTCCAAGTGGTACAATATTATTGGCCAATATTTCCATCATCCACCAATCACAATCATCTATTTGAAATTCAATTAGTAACTTTTAAAATTTATAGGGGTTGATTTTATACAATAAATTAGTTAAAAATGAAAATGGATTGAAGCATAAATAATTCTTTTTTATTTTACTATAAAAAGATAAATTAAACGTTCAATTAATGCTAACTATTACGTTAATTTAATTAATTTCACTATGCCCCGTCGAGTATCGACGAGGCATACTGCTAATTTTTACTTTTCCTTTTGCTAATTCGTGAACATTGTTCTGTTATGTATAATACTACCTCCGTCCTAAAATGAATGTCCAAAAAATTCAATTAGAAAGTGGTATGATAGAGCTAATTTTTAAACTTTAAAGCGTAGCTCACCTAACTCACCCAAGTAAGCCTATTTTCAGTTAGATATGTGAATAAGAAAATTATACTTTTTTTTATCTAACATCAGCAATGGTATGATTTTGTTATCGTTATTGTTTCGTTAGTATTCTGATCAATGGTATAAATTACTAATTTTCTGTATTCCTGAGTTTATCATATAAAAAATATTTGTTTGTTTTTAATATATACTCCCTCCGTCTCACGTGAATGGACACTTATTTCCTTTTTGGGACGTCTCACGTGAATGGACACTGCCCAAAGTGGAAACAAATATTCAATATTCCACTCACTCATTCTCTCTCCTACTTCACTTTTACACTCACAACATTCTTTCTCCTAACTATTCCTCCCACTCATTCTCTCTCCTATTTAATTCTTCATACTCACAAACACCTCCTCCACCTATTTCTCTCTCCTACTTTTCCTTAATTCCTACACCCATAAAGTTGATGCCCATTCACATGGGACGGAGGGAGTATATAGGTAAGCAAATCAATTTTGTTAGTATATAATTATATATGTATACAATTAATTATTTGATTATTTGACATAAAATATACTGTTATTTTAATATATTTATATAGGTAAGCACGTTGTCGAGGCGGTAATGTTCTCCGGAAAGAATGTTGGTAAAAAGATGTTGATACCGAGGATGATTATGTCACCTTCTGATACAACAAAATTCCTGGTTAGATTTCAACGGAGACAATTTTCACTGACCGTTTCTTTTGCAATGACGATAAATAAAAGTCAGGGTCAGTCGCTCACTCATGTTGGCCTTTTTCTTCCAAAACCAGTATTTAGTCCTGGACAATTATATGTCGTTTTTTCTAAAGTAACTACAAGAAAATGATTTAAAGTGCTTATATGTAATAGTCATGAACAATCAGATGACACGACTACAAATGTTGTGTACAAAGAAGTTTTTTGACAAATTGTAATATATTAAATAAAACTATCTCATTAATTTTTTGAATTGTATTTACATTTAACTTTTACCTCAGTGTTTTATCCCCCATCGGGGACCGACGGGTTACTCACTAGTTTAATAAAAGGTTAATGTTTATAAGGTAAATATTTATACAGTAAATTATCCCGATTTAAGCTCAATCAACATCTGAATTTTGAAATCAAATTTTGAATTTTTAAAAAAGGGAAAAGCAATTAGTAAATAAGGAAATGTAACTCTTCAAAACTAGATCGATTAATATTTTATTCAAATGCACATTTTTTGTTTTTAAAATTTTTATTTATAATTCATTTTTCCCAATGTGACATTATCGTGGGTAGAGTGAGGGGGTGGTTAACAAATTCTTTTTTTGGTATTTTGTTATTTCATTTGGAACTTTGGGATTTATGATTAATAATCTGATTAAAATTATCAAGTTTATTTATTTTCATTCCAGTGTTGCATATGGATGTCATGACTTATTTATTTTCTTAATCATTCCTAATCAGAAAATGACCCACAAGAGAAATTATAATATTTTGCTTGATGGCTAAAGCTTTGATTACTATATTCAAGGGAGCAACTAATATTTTGTTTTGGTAAATGATTGTCAAGTGGTTGAAACTTGAAATGTTGATATGATTTTGACACATTTATGAACTATGGGTATGCACAATTCAGATTTATAATAATCACAACTTGAGTATTATCTGAATGCTTCATAAGGTCCTGAGTCGTGCTTCCTTGATGTATCTTGATTGTGCATTCACAAATTTTTATATCTTTTCCATCTCTTAAAAAATCGATGAGCAAGTGTACTCACATTTTTTTTTATAATAGAAATAGATATACGTGACCAAAATATGTTTGGCCATCCCAATACATATAGGATAAATGGAGTTATTCTGAATATAGTAAAGTAATTTTCTATGTGTACAGGATACTCCCTCCGTCCCAAAATTACCGTGTCAATTTTTTTATTGCTAGATATAAACCTAACATATTGTTTTCGTTTATTTAAATAAAATTACATATTATGACAACAAGTAATAATAAGCCTAACTATGCCCGTCGAATTTCGACAGGTTACTCACTAGTTAGTTTAAAAGTTGAGTAAGATAACAATTGATTTTATACTCTAAATTGTTATCCTGATTTCAAATATTTAGATCCAAATGAATGATCCTAATTTTTATGTCAATATATTTTCATATTGATTTTAAATATGAAAACAATTTTATTTTATAAATTAAATTGTTGAATTCTAAATCAATATTTATTTAATTTATCAAATTACTCTGTTTTTAACAACCAATTTCTTCAATTTAAAATTAGTATAAAATGCGATTAAAAATATAATAATTTATTTTACCTTAACTTAGAATGCTAATTCAAATTTTAGATAGACATTAATGATCTTATTTTATTCTAAAATAGTATTCATCCTACGTGAGTGGATACTTTTTTTTTTCGTCTGTACCATGTGAGTGGTTACTTTTCAAATTGACAAAGTTTTTACACTATTCATCTTACTTATTTTCCCTCCTACTTTAATTTTATACTAACGACAACAATCAAGTTACTATTGCCCCCACAAATTCCCTCTTCTATTTTACTTTTCATACAAACTAACACCTGCTCCCGCTAATTCTGTCTCATACTTTTGCTTAATTTTTGTACCCAACATATTGGTATTCACTCAAGTGAGATGGATGAAGTATATTTTAATTTCGAAAATTAATTCTCTTTAATAAATTAAGTTGTCCAGATTTAGGCCAGTATAATATGGAGCAAAATATCATTATAGTCATTTTCTATCCTAATTTTCATGCTAATTTAATTTTTTTATCCTAATTTATTATCATATTTATTCAATATAAAAAATCAAATCACCTTTAATTAATTACACTTTTGTATGACATATTATTATTTATTTTAATTGAAATTAGTTATCTTTCAATAAATTAAATTTTCCAATTTAAAATTAGTTTAAAAGTTTAGAAAAAATAATTAGTTGTCTATTCTACTTATTTGATCTTAATTTTAGAAGTTTAGATGTGCATAAGTTATCCTAATTATTATCACTAATTATTTTAATTTATAAATTTTTCTTTGTTTTTAAATAAATTAAATTTTCCAATTTTAGATTAGTATTTATTTTAATTTATAAAATGATTCTTCTAATAAACTAAAAGTTGGTCCTATAAAAAATCAGTTTTTTCTACATGGTATGCAAATCAAGATTTTTTTGAATGCTCACGATTAAAAGTGTTAGTGATAGTTTTATAAATTGTTAATGTTAGTGTAAAAAAGTGTCAATGATAGTGTAAAATAGTCACAGTGGTAGTGCTATAATGTGTCGGTGATAGTATAAAAGAATGTATGTGGTAGTGTTATGGAGTCTTGGTGGTAACCATAAGGATGTCAATTTATGCTTTAAAGAGTGTTAGTGTCTGTGTTAAATGAGTGTCAGTGGGACAGAGGGAGTATATATTCATATATTTAAATGTGTATGTGTGTATATATATACACTAGCCTAAGCCCGTGTCCAAGGCCACGTTTACGTTTTTGTTTTGTTTTTTTTTTTTTTTTTTTAATATATATATCACCAAAAAAAAAAAAAAAATTGCATGTATGTCGCACGACATACAAAGGTGGGAGGGCAAAACGGGAAAGGGAGTGAATAGTGAGGGCAAAAGGGTCATTTCCGCGGACGAAACTGTTCATTCAACTGTTCCTTTGCTGAGCTGGACCGCTTTGATTTATACTATAGATATACTCTATTTGTTTCACTACAATCTACACATTTACTATTTGCACGAGAATTAAAAAATGTTAGTGAAATAGGTTTGTTAGTATGAAAAGTGAGGTAGGAAAGAGAAAGTTGAGTATGTAATTATAATTGAATTGTTTTTGTGAGTATGACATATGAGTCCTATTAATATAAAAGTAATAAACATATTTTAGAAAGTGTGTAGTTTGTAGTGGGACATAACATGAAAAAAGTGTGTAGTTTGTAATGAGATAGGGAGAGTATATAACTATAAAGAGGGGAGTCCAGGGATGACCAAATCGAAACCGTAATCGGCCCAGAAATGTTGAACCGACACGAATCGAAATCGTCTCGAACCGTAATTGGCGGTCCGATTTCGATTTCTACGTTTGAAAAATCGTGAACCGGTGGTTTTGAACCGCCTGAACTGGAACCGGAACCGTTGAACCGTTATCAAAACCGTCAAATTGGTCAGAATTTCGTTAGATTTGTCAAAATATAGCCGTTAGAGTATGGGGTATGTGGTTAAATACAAAATATTTTTGTTTTCATAACATATTTTCTCAACTATAAATACCACCCCCTCCCCTCACAATTTTTTTCACACAAACCCCTTTAACTCTCTCTTAACTTTCTCTAACGAATTTCGTTAATTTCTTTGATTTTCAAGCTCAAATCATAAACTAACTCTCATTTGTTCAAGTTTTAGGGAAAATTTATATAAGGGGTATAGGTATACGATTGAGTGGTTCGGTTTAAAGGTACTATGGGATTTAGGTATATGATTTAGGGGGTTAGAATATGGGGTATATGATTAAGGTAGATGAATTAGGGTTTAGGGTATGAAGTATATAGTTGTGATTTAAGGTTTAGGGTATAGGATATATATGAGAATAATGTATATGAATTAGGTTTAGAGTATAAAGTATATGATTTGGATTTAAATATTAGGGTATAGGTATATGTGAAATTAATTTAGATGAATTAGGATTTAGGGTACGAAGTATATGTTGGTGTAGTGCCCTAGGCGTTTAGTTATGTTTGACTTATAATCTAAACCGCTATGTAATCGTCTTTATCATTTATTATAGAGAAAATTTATTTGGTTAATTATATGTTTACATATTTATTATATTGAACTGCGCCTCTAGTTATTATGAATAACTGGTATAAGTTGGTAGTGAATAATCATGGAGATGATTATATGCACGTGATGCACATTACACTTATGGATACTTGCTAGAGAACAAGTATTGGACATGACCTACCGATGAGATTTATGACATGGTCTATAGTCATATATGTCGTGAATAAATCTCATGATAGTCGTGTTATTGAATCCTTTGAACCTAAGATTATCATCGTCTTCCACACGATGAACATTGTGTTTGATATAGTCTAACACTATATTTAATCGGATAGCAATAAGGGCTATATTGTCACGATTGGATTCTTGTAGGGAAGAATGATAAGTCAAGATGGGATTTGTTCCTCTCGTTGAGAGAGATGTTTGCTTGGGCCCCTCGATGAATGTTGTTGATGAAATGTGTGGCCACACTCAAGTGATTTGATAGAGATCAAATGCATTTGGTGTAGGGGAATTAGGGTCTTTGATACTAATGGTGCTTCCGGATATATGATTGAATCGTGTATAATCACTTTCCGAATAAAGTATTTCGACCCTTATTGCCTGGGTTACACGAAATCCTTATTGGGATAAGACAATCACGCAATTTGTTTTCTAGGCAAAGAGAACAAATCAAAACCTTGAGAATTGATTGCTTTCGTTATATTGTTGTAATTCACTCTTGTGTTTTTCATGTATCTACAACTGAGATCAATCCCTGTATTTATACAGATGGAGAGGTATGAGTTAAAAGGTATAACCAAAAGACATAACTTTAGCCAAGAGATATGACTTTTCGCCTTGAACTGCACTGCTCAGAACCGCCGCCGAGTCAAGGGACTCGCTCGGCCGAGCACACATGTCCATTTGAATTTAGCCAAGCTGCACGGCCGTGTCTTATGAACTGCACGGCCGTGTTGTTCATACTGCTCGGCCGAGCAAGGCACTTGCCTCGGCCGAGCATGACACTCCAGAAACTTGGCCAATCTGCTAAGCTCTGCTCGGCCGAGTCAAGGACTCTGCTCGGCCGAGCACATCAAAGAAATGTGCTACCCTTTAACTTTTACTTCTTTATCGAGGTTGACTTCGTTTTAGCTCAAACGAGTGTGTACTCCACACTTTCCCTTACTCGTATCCGAGTCTAATACGAATCACATTGATCTCTTAGTAAATCACCATTACAATAAAATAAGTTGATGATATAAAATCACCAACAAATCCCCTCCATTTTAATGTAATCCTTTGATTTACTAAACTTTTATAAATAACGAAACAAACGAATGCATAAATGAAAATGTCTTGCGATTGAATTTTCATCTTAGTATAATACACATTTCAAATACTCGAGAATCGTGGTGTCGTAACGATTGAACCCGTCAACTCATATGAATACCGAAGATACTATACACATAAGTTCAAGATAATTCTCTTTGTTTAATCTTGACACTTTACAAGACATGTGTCCATATCCATTGGTGAACATATAGGAAGCCAAGTCCTAGCTTCTTGAAGCGGCAAAACTTCATGTTCATTAAGGTAGTTCCTTTAGTCTTGCACCCGCATTTGCAATTTTTCAAAGGAACTATTAAGAAGATATTCTTCAACCTAGGTTTACTTGCAGTCCGAACACATACCTTGGGAAAGATAATAACATGTGTTCCAATCTCCAATGCGAGCTTTCCACATTGAATTCAAGCTTCTAACGTTGTATTAGAAGGGAATTGGGTATCTCACAATTAGAGGATTAAATAGACTTTAATCCCATTCCCATTGCACTTATTTACCAAGTCTCCGGCTAACCCCTTCGTCAAGTGGTCGCCCAAATTTTGTTGCGACCGAACAAACTCAACCGATATCACACCATTCATGATTAACTCCCGAATCATACTATGTCTCGACACCCAAGTGTCTAGACTTGCCATTATAAATTTGACTATAGGCCCTAGCCAAAGTGGCGCACTATCACAATGGATAGACATTGGTGATATCGGTTTTGGCCATAATGGAATCTCATATATCAAGTTCGAGAGCCACTCCGCTTCTTTTCCAAAGCAGCACCAATGCTACAAACTCGATTCCATTGTAGAATGTGTAATACATGTCTCGCTTTTTAGAAGCCCAAGAAATGGCACCTCCTCCAAGCAAGAACACCCAACCACTCGTAGAAGATGAATCTTCTTGGTTGATCCAATCGGCATCCGTGTAACCTTCTAAAATAGAAGGATGTCCACTATAATATAAACCATAGTCCATAGTACCTTTTAAGTACTTGAACACCCTTGTTATAGCATGCCAATGTTGTTTACTAGGGTTACTAGTGAACCTACTCAATCTTCCTACCGCATATGCAATATCGTGTCGAGTGCCCGTCATAGCATACATCAAACCGCCAATGGCTTTTGAGTATTCAAGCCGTGACACAGTTTACCAAGATTAGACACAAGTTTCTCGCTTGGATCCATGGGAGTACTAATCTTAGAACAATCTTCACAATTAAACCTCTTGAGAATTTTCTCAATATAATGAGATTGTGAAATTGCGATTCCCTTGTTCATCCGTTTAATCTTTATACCAAGAATAACATCGGCTTCTCCCATGTCCTTCATAGAAAACTTTGATGATAAAAACTTCTTAGTTTTATCAACTACTTTTGGTCGCTGCCAAAATCGGCATGTCATCAACATATAGGCGGATGATTACACCTTTACCGGTTTCATCAAATCTGCTATATACACATTTGTCGGACCGATTTAATACAAAACCATTCGACAAAACAACCTTATCAAACTTTTGATGCCACCGCTAGGTGCTTGCTTCAGCCCATACAATGACTTAATTAACTTACATACCTTATGCTCATTACCTGGCATAACAAAACCTTCCGGTTGTTTCATATACACTTCTTCTTCTAAATCACCATTTAGAAATGCTGTTTTGACATCCATTTGATGGATCAATAGATTCTCGAATAGCCGCCAAAGCTATCGAAATCTAATAGTAGTGATACGAGCAACCGGTGCATAGGTATCGAAGTAATCGATCCCTTCCTTTTGTCTAAAGCCTTGGATTACCAATCGAGCTTTAAACTTGTCAATTGTTCCATCGACTTTCATCTTCTTTTTGAAGATCCATTTGCACCCCAAAGGTTTACAGCCTGGTGGTAAATCAGACAAGACCCATGTATTATTTTCCATAATAGAACCAATCTCATCATCGATTGCTTCTTTCCAAAACCCAAAGCATCTCGAGATTGTATTGCTTCATCATATGTTCTCGGATCCTCCTCTATACTATAACAAGAAGAGTATTGAGATTCAACTCCGATCTCTTGATCCCTCAACTAAATATAGTTGAAAATCGTAACCATATGATTTAGCTTTCCTTACTCTTTTACTTCTACGAGGTTCGGTATCTCACTTGGTACATCAATTAAATGATCATCCATTTGAGATTCAAACCGATATTGGTATAATATCCTTGGGTCTAGGTATTGAAGAGAAACGATTCTCATCAAAGATTGCATCTCTCGATTCTATAATTATGTTAATAGAAATGAATTCATTAGGTTCTATAACATAGAACCTATATGCCTTGGAATGCTCAAAGATATCCAACAAAGATGCAATCAACACCTTTTTCTCCCAACTTTTTCCTTTTAGGGTCCGGAAGTCTAACCACGGCCTCTACAACCCCAAACTCGCAAAATGCTAAGTTTGGTCTTTTCTTATACCAAAGCTCATATGGGGTAATCTTGTTCCTTTTATTAGGAACTCTATTCAATAGATGACAAGCCGTTAACATGGCTTCACCCCAAAACCCGTCACTCAAGCCCGAGTAAGACAACATGGCGTTAACCATTTCTTCAAGAGTTCTATTCTTCCTTTCAGCCACACCATTTTGTTGTGGTACATAAGGAGCCGTAGTCTCATGAATTATCCCTACGGATTGGAAATATTTAGGATCATAATATTCACCACCTCTATCCGTATGTAAGGTTTTAATCAAGCCACTTAATTGAAGTTCAACTTCGGTTTTATAAATTTTAAATTTATCTAGGGCTTCATCTTTTGCATGCAAAGAAATAAATATAGCAAAACCTAGAAGCATCATCTATAAAAGTGACTATATACTTTTTATTGCCTAAAGATGGAGTTGCATGAAAGTCACATAAATCACTATGAATCAATTCTAGATTTACAGAATTCCTTGTAACACTTTTAAAAGGTTTCCTAGTATTTTTGTTAACATGCAAGTATTACACCTTTCCGTATTATTATCAATAACAGAATCAAACCATCTTTGGACATTTCCATCATTCTTTTATAGTGCACATGTCCTAACCGAGCATGCCATAATGAGGAATTAACAACAACAGAGGAAGTCATATAAACAGAACTAGAGTTAACCTAATTTTATTCAAATTCAACATAAACATCCCATTGTTATAATAACCAAATCCTACAAATACACCCGACTTTGATAAGATATACTTATCGGACTCATAAACTTGTTTATAGCCACACTTGTTCAAGACAGACTAGTAAATTAAATTCTTACGAAGTTTAGGTACATACAAAACATTAAACAAAGAAATAGTTTTTCCCGAACTAAATTCCAACACCACACTTCCTCTTCCTTGAATAGGAGCGGAATGGTCATCACCCATGTAAAGGACCGATCCGTCTTCCATTGGTTCGTATGTCTTAAACCAACAACGATCCTTACAAACATGAGTTGTGGCACCGGAATCAATCCACCACGCAATAGCATCATCCCGCACATAAAATGCCTCGAAATTGTTGAAATGTAATTTTTAATAAAACTGTTCCAACTATGTATTAAATTCTCGACCTTGGTTTTGAGAATGGTCCTTAGACCCCTTTCCCGAACCACTTGTGCTTGCGCCGTTCTTGTTGTTTCCAACACGACAATCCTTCTTAAAGTGACCAGATTTGCCACACTTCCAACAAGCCAATTTAGGCTTCTTGTTGGAACCGTAACTATTGTCATTGAAACTACGTTTCTTTCCTTTGTTCTTGTTTCTACCATCATCAATCATATTGACCGATGGTCCACCAACTTCCTTTCCTTTGCCTTTGTCATTCTCTTGCGCCCTTAGAGATTCCTCTATGCGCAAGTGACTACCAAGTTGAACCAAAGATAGATCATCTTTACCATGTTTCAAAGTATGTTTGAAATCCTTCCAGAGGGAGGCAACTTATCAATCACACTTGAAACCGATATTGACTCATCCATCTTCAACCCATGTTGAGTATATTGTCCAAGGATTCTAAGGAGTTCATTGAATTGTTCCATGACAGTCTAGAATCGACCATCTTGTAATTGTTAAAATTACTCACAAGGAACTTCTTACTAGAAGCATCCTCGCCATGTACTTCGATTCAAGAGAATCCCATAACTCTTTAGCGTACTCCTCATTTTGATAAATGTCAAATAAAGGATCGACATACCGTTCAATATGTGTCCTCTCGCAGATGTAGTCATCGTTCTCCCACTTCGATCTACGTCTTACGGCCTCCAAGTTATCCTCTTCAAGCAATTCTCGGAATTGGAGTAGATAGAACATACACCACCTTTAATGTTGTCAAAAGGAAGTGCATCTTCTTTTGCCAACGTCCTAAATCTTGCCCTTCAAACTTGTCTAGCTTTCCAAACTTTGTTGTCATCTCCTTCACAAGAGCTATGAGTATCACAAATACTTTATTCGTTTGTAGGGGAATTAGGGTCTTTGATACTAATGGTGCTTCCGGATATATGATTGAATCGTGTATAATCCACTTTCCGAATAAAGTATTTCGACCCTTATTGCACGGGTTACACGAAATCCTTATTGGGATAAGACAATCACGCAATTTGTTTTCTAGGCAAAGAGAACAAATCAAAACCTTGAGAATTGATTGCTTTCGTTATATTGTTGTAATTCACTCTTGTGTTTTTCATGTATCTACAATCGAGATCAATCCCCGTATTTATACGTATGGAGAGGTATGAGTTAAAAGGTATAACCAAAAGACATAACTTTAGCCAAGAGATATGACTTTTCGCCTTGAACCGGCACTGCTCAGAACCGCCGCCGAGTCAAGGGACTCGCTCGGCCGAGCACACATGTCCATTTGAATTTAGCCAAGCCGCACGGCCGTGTCTTATGAACCGCACGGCCAGTGTTGTTCCATAGCTCGGCCGAGCAAGGCACTTGCCTCGGCCGAGCATGACACTCCGTAAACTTGGCCAATCGCAAGCTCGCTCGGCCGAGTCAAGGACTCTGCTCGGCCGAGCACATCAGCAAAATGTGCTACCCTTTAACTTTTACTTCTTTATCGAGGTTGACTTCGTTTTAGCTCAAACGAGTGTGTACTCCACACTTTCCCTTACTCGTATCCGAGTCTAATACGAATCACATTGATCTCTTAGTAAATCACCATTACAATAAAATAAGTTGATGATATAAAATCACCAACATTTGGATTATCAATATATTCGGAATCGAGAAAGCATTGAACATGTGAGTTGACATGGACCATGACTCATGTTCAATTGGACATCGTGGAAAAAGGGATTGTGACATTTGATCTATCGAGGAATCAAGCTTTGATGTTATATTATTTGGGTGGATATAGTGGTTTGCTAGAAATCACTTATGTCTTGTGAGGTTGATGTTTCGACTCACTACCAACATAATATAATTCCTATTGGGTCACACACAAAGAACGAATTGATCATTGGCTGAAAAATTGGAAATTTTGGGGAATGGCATGACTCGTGCCCCTGAGGATGAGTCGTGACATTAGGCAGTACGACTGTGTTTTGACTTCCAAGGGAGAACTCGTTGACCGTTGACTTTGTAGGACTTGGCACGACTCGTGCCCTTGGGCACGAGTCGTTCCCTTGATCAGCACGAGTGCATATTTTGTCACGAGTCGTTGCACGACTTAAATTTGGGTTTGGGTATTCGTGATTGCCTGGAACTACTCATGGCACGAGTCGTGCCCTGAGCGAATTTTATCCCGTCCGCGGATTCCTTTGGCGTTTTTGTTTTGGTCTTAGACAAGGACTTTACCCTAATTGTTAGGGATTTATATGTGATATAAATATAAACCTTGTGCAGCCATAAACCTCTCTCCCTACATCATTGTTCTAGGTTTATGAAACTCTAGATTTTGATTATTGATTAAGAATCAAAAGCACCCAAATAATTCCATTGTTTTGGCTTTGATTATTGAATATTGATTCAATAATCAAGAGGATCATCTAGCAATCCTACAAAAAGCATTCTTGGTTCGTTCGCGTGTGGATCACCATTAGAGGGAGGTTGCTTTATCTCCTAAGGCTTGAAGATCTCAATTTGTTGATTCATCACCAAGGTTGAACAAGGAAGATAGAAAATTCAAAGGCTTGAATTTTGAGATCTGTTTTGACAAACTTAATCGCATTCAAGGTATGTAATTCTATTTCATGTTTCTAATCTCTTCATGCTAGACGGGTCTAAGGTCTAGGGTTTTGTTGTTGTAAAATTATTTTTCACTGCGTTTGTAACCCCAAAACCTAATAGTGGTATCAGAGCCCTGCCTTGCCATTATTAGGATTGAAATTGACATGCTAGATTTAATTGATTAATTGTTATCCATGCTATATGAAATAGATCTAGATTTTATGTGTTTTGTTTTTGTGAAAGACAAGTATATGAGATATGCCATGGTCATGATCTATGATGAATTAATATGATTAATTTATCACATAGGTTATTGATATGTTTAATATGATTAAAGTAGATTGATAAATTCTCAAAAATTGAATCAAAGTGTTTGTTTGATATTTTGTGAAGCTCTATGTTCATGATTATGTATACATAAGATTTATGTTACAACCATGCGATATTTGTTATTATGTGTAAAACCTTCTAAATATTTAAGTCTTATGACATTCCTTGATTAGAACACTTGTGATATTTTAGGATATTTTGATGTAGTTTTGACTCAATTGGGTGCATCATTATATCTTAATTTGTGATCAAGATGAGATAATGATTGATGTAGTTTTGACTCAGTTAGGTGCATCGTTCCATGTCTCATACGTTTGAAAAGAGTTTTGACTTAATTGGTGCTTTCAAATGAGATTTGACCCAAGGCATAGATTGTTGGATTTTGTGGTTACAAACGCAGCGGAAGACTTGGTAATAAATCACAAAACCCCTAGCCAAGATCCGTCTAACATGAATAGATTAAACATATGAATATAGATCTACTAACCTTGTTGCGAATTTGTCTTTCATATCCGATTCGTAATTCAGATTTGAATCGTAGATGAAACTTGAATCTTCTTCCTTGTTCTTCCTTGGCGATGAATCAACAATGGTAATCTTCAAGTTTTAGGTGATAAAGCAATCACCCTCTATCGGTAATCCACACGCGAACGAACCAAGATCTACATCTTGTTGGATTGCTAGATGATCCTCTTGTTGAAACTCTTTTAAACAATCAATGGCTAATATGGAGTTGAATCTAGGGAGTTTTGATCTTTGATTCGTAATCAAGATCAATCAATTGGTGTTTCTTAAACCCCAATTTTCGTCACCTATGGCTGAGGCAAAAGGGTTATATTTATACTTTATAAATATCCCTAACAATTAGGGAGAAACCCTAATCCTAGCCAAAATCGTATTGCTGTCAGCTGCTATGCATGGCCGTGCAGATTATAACGCACGGTCGTGCAAACCCGATTTGCACGGGCGCTCTGATTTATAATGCACGGCCGCTCCAGCTTGCACGGCCGCTCCAGATTACAACGCACGGCCGTGCAAACAGCCCAGATCCATGTTTTCCATATTTGAGCCAATATTCAATCCGTTCTTTGTGTATGACCCTTTAGGAATTATATTTTATGTTGGTAGTGAGTAGAAACACAACCTCATAAGACATAAGTGGTCTCTAGCAAGCCATTATGTCCACCCAATTAAATATAACATCAAAGCTTGATTCCTTGATAATTCATTGTCACAATCCCTTTGTCACACGATGTCATATTGAACATAAGTCATGGTCCACATCAACTTATATTGTTCAATGCTTTCTCGATTCCGAATATGTTAATAATCCAAGTGCATTTGATCTCTATCAAATCTCTTGAGTACGGCCGTACATTTCATCAACACTATTCATCGAGGGGCCCAAGAAGACATCTCTCTTTCAATGAGAGGGACAAATCCCATCTTGACTTATCATTCTTCCCTACATGAATTCAATCATGCCAACATAACACTTATTGCTATCCTGTTAAAGATAGTGTTAGATTACATCAAACATAACCTTCATCATGTGGAAGATGATGATAATCTCAGGTACAAAGAATTCTAATGACACGACTATCATGAGATTTAATCATGACATATATAGACCATGTCATAAATCTCATAAATGGGTATGTCCAGTACCTTGTTCTCTAACAAGTACCCATAAGTGTAATGTGTATACACATGCATATAATCATCTCTATGATTATCCATTACCAACTTATACTAGTTATTCATAATAACTAGGGACACAGATTATTATAATAAACATGTAAACATATAATAATCCAAATAAGCAATCTCTATAATAAATGGTAAAGATGATTACATAACGGTATTGATTATTAGTCATAATAATAATCAGCCTAGGGCATAACATCAACAATCTCCCACTTGCACTAGGCCCAATCTCCTAGGTATTGTATACCTATGGACCTAACATGACCATCATGATTCTGCTTGTGCGAGGGGCTTTGTAAGCGGATCCCTATGTTTATCGTTAGCCGATACTTTGCATATATTAACGTCTTCTCATTCTATGAATTCTCGAATGAGGTGGAAACGTCTAACTATGTGTTTGGATCGTTGATGTGACCTTGGTTCCTTTGCTTGAGCAATGGCACCACTATTGTCACAACAAAGTTCCACGAGATTAGTGATACTTGGAACAACTTTCAAGTCACTAATGAAATTTTGATCCAAACTGCCTCTTTAGCTGCATCGGATGCCGCTAAGTATTTGACCTTAGTTGTAGAATTGGCTACAGTATTCTGCTTGGAATTTTTCCAACAAAACCGCACCTCCATTAAGCATAAACACAAATCCCAATTGCGATCTTAAATTATCTTTGTCATTTTGGAAGCTTGCATCTGTGTAACCCTTACAACAAGATTAACTTCCAACCTTTTAAAACCAAGAACGCATCCTTAGTCCTTCTTAAGTACTTAAGGATCGTCTTAACTGCCATCTAATGGTACTCACCAGGATCAGATTGGTATCTACTCGTCATGCTTAGAGCATACAAGACGTCGGGTCTAGTACAAATCATGGTATACATGATAGATCCAATAGCCGAAGCATACGTAATCTCATTCATCCTCTTTCGCTCACCAGTTGTCTTAGGACACTGAATCTTGCTAAGAGTAACACCATGACCCATTGGCAAGTTACCTCTCTTAGAATCTTCTAAGAACTTTGTCAATGTAAGTACTTTGAATCAAACCAAGTATCCTTTTAGATCTATCTCTATAGATCTTGATTCCAATGATATAAGCGGCTTTACTCGTATCTTTCATTGAGAAATATTTCCTTGACCAAGACTTGACAGTCTGAAGTGTCGGAACGTCATTTCCAATGAGTAAGATATTATCGACATATAATACTAGAAATAGTACTATGCTCCCACTGAATTTCTTGTATACACAAGGTTCATCTTCGTTCTTGATGAAGTCAAACTCTTTGACCAATTCATCAAAATGAAGATTACAACTCCTCGAAGCTTGCATCAACCCATACATGGATCTTTACATTATTAGAATTTCTTGGATCGACAAAACTTCGGGTTGTGTACCATACACATCCTTAAGAATCTTTCCATTTAGGAAAGGCGTTTGACATCCATTTGCCATATTACATAGTCGTAATATGTTGCTATGGCAATTAAAATTCTAATAGACTACGGTATTGCAACTGGCGAAAAAGGTTTCAACATAGTCAATACTATGAATTTGCCTAAATACCTTTGCTACAAGCCTAGCCTTGTAAGTATACACCTTCCCATTCATGTCGGTCTTTGAAGACCCACTTGCACCCTTTAGTTCTTACACTTTCAGATGACTCAATCAAGTTCCAAACTTGATTATCAGACATGGATTGTAATTCGGATTCCATGGTTCTTAGCCATTTATCTGAATCAGGAGTGGACATCGCCTCTAGATAGGAAGCAGGTTCATCATTCTTAATGACTTCTACTTTATTACTTTTCGATACAAGAAATCAATATTTCTCGGGTTCGAATCATAACCTATCCGATCTACAATGGACTTGTGCAACCGGTTCCACAACTCTTTGTGAACTTGATTACGTCTCTACTCTTGGTTCCATCTTATTTTCAGGTTCTTGAATTTCTTCAAAATTAATTTTACTCCCACTAGATCCTTTATTGAGAAACTGTTTCTCAAGAAACGAACCATATAGAGCAACAAACATTTTATTCTCATTGCGGTTGTAAAATTAATATCCTTTAGTTTTCTTAGGATAACCAATGAAAATAACCTTGTCAGATTTTGATGCTAACTTATCAGAGACAAGTCTCTTCATATAAGCTTTGCAACCCCAAATCTTCATGAAATACAAACTAGGTTTTCTTCCATGCCACATCTCATGTGGGGTCTTAAGAGCCGATTTAGTAGGGTCTCTGTTCAGTATGAACGCAACAGTCTCTAATGCATGTCCTCAAAAGGAAATAGAAAGGTCAACTTGACTCATCATCGAACGAACCATGTTCTACAAGGTACAATTCCTCCTCTCAGACACACCATACAATGTGGTGTTCCGGTTCGGGTCAACTCTGAAACGATTTCGTAGTTTTGAGATGATTGTCAAACTCTTGGCTTAAATATTCACCACCTCGATCGGATCAAAGTACTTTAATAGTTTTGCCAAGTTGATTTTGTACTTCATTTTGAAATATTCTAAATATCTCAAACAATTCACTTTTGAACTTCATCAGATATAGACCTAGTCATATCTAGATAAGTTATAGATAAATGTAATGAAATACCGAAATCTTCCCCTAGCAATGCTACTTAATGGTCCATATACATCTCATGTATAAGGGCCAATAAGTCACTAGCCCATTCACTACTCTTAGTGAATGGTGGTTTGGTCATTTTACCCAATAAATAAGATTCACATACCTCAAATGATTCATAATCATATGAGTCTAAAAGTCCATGTTAATGGAGTTTAGATATATGTTTATCATTTATGTGACCAAGCCGGCAATGCTATATGAACGCGTTGTTCACATTATTCGGTTTAGATTTCTTATTTTCATAATAGATATCTTCAATATTATTTTGTTTCTTAACATCAAGGATATATATAGGCCATTAAATGAATCTTCAATACCATAAAGCATATCATTTAAATAAATATAAAACTTCTTATTTTCAATAAGAAAATTATATCCTTCATTATCCATATAAGAAACGAAAATAATACTCATACTCAAATTCGGAGCGTAGTAACATTTGTTCAAAACAAGTACTAGTCCACAAGGTAAAGTAACTTCATAAGTTCCTATGGCTAAGGCAGCAACTCTTGATCCATTCCTCACACGTAGGTCCACTTTACCTTCTTTGAGTAGCTTTCTATTCTTTATTCCTTGCACATTTAAACAAATGTGGGATCCATATTCGGTATCTAATACCCAAGAACAAAAATTGAAAGGAAAATATCTATCATATAGATACCTGAATTAGCAGCAATCGTATTGCCCTTCTTCACTTTTAGGCCTTCCTTATAATCCTTGCAACTTTTCTTCCAATGACTAATCTCATTACAATGGTAGCAAATTGCACCCTTTTGAGACACTTTGGGTTTAGCCTCTTCGGCATTGGAAACTTTTTTCCCTAGGTTTAGCAACCTTTGCTTTACCTTTGTCTTCCCTTTTAAACCCCTTTCTTGTGTTAACCATTAACACAACATACCTCTCCTGCCTAGCCTGCACTTGGAACATTTCCTTTGTGTGTTGTACTAGGTCAAAAGCAGTTACCATGTGTTCAAGGTCCTTCATAAGAGCCTTACAAATGGTGGCAAGTATAAGGCAAACAACATCATTAGAATCATCAACATGTTTCTTACGTTGCTCCTTATCTGCCCTTGCAATATTTGCAACGGGATTAGCAGGAATGGGTTCGTCAAGAACGTACAATTTTCCTAAGAACAATTCTTAAGCTTCTAATCCAATCAGAATAGTCTGTACCGTTCTTTTCGAGCTTATCCTTCTCAAGGACGAATCGCAATTTTTTGTGTAATGGCTTTTCTACAATAAGATATACATACAATATGAACACATATAAGCATCAAATCATATACCATCTAAGAGACAAATAATGTATTTCAAAAATACTCCCACTAAATTATATACCTTCAAATACAAGCATGTATCATATAATTATAATGGGCTAAGATCCATATTTAACTTGATTTTGGTTTAATTGAGTCAATGCCCGAAATCAAGCTATTTAGGTAGATAACATCAATCATATTATATATGACTCTTAGATCTTTTATGAGATTCTAGACATCATATGTCAACACATGTTTTAATCTAATCTATGCCTTGGGTCAAATCTCATTTGAAACAACAACAACAACAACAACAACAACAACAAAGCCTTAGTCCCAAAATAATTTGGGGTCGGCTAACATGAATCCTCATATGTCATCGCGAAAAAAAAAATAAAAAAAAACAAAAAAAAACGTATAAGACACGGAACGATGCACCTGACTGAGTCAAAACTACATCAACCGTTATCTCATCTTGATCACATTTGATATAATGATGCACCCAACTGAGGCGAAACTACATCAAAATACCCTAAAATTTCACAAGTGTTCTAATCAAGGGGTGGCATAAAACTTAAACATTTAAGAAGGTTTTTCCATATAGCAACAAATATCGCATGATTGTATATGAAACTTATGTGTAGATAACCATGAACATGGAATTTCACATAACATCCTACTTTAGGATCATTCAAATAATCATGTAATAAATAACAATTATAAATTACATAATTATTCAATTCTCAAAATTTAAGGATTCAAAATAATCATGTTAATCAAATTCTAATTAATCAAATTAAAAAGATTAATAACCCAAGTAAAAGATCAATTACATCAATCAACTATTAATCACAATCATGTTATATCGCATATAATTGTTTTCACAAAAGAATACACATAAAATCATCAATCTATATCATCAAGCATGTTAAAGCATATAATCCAATGATATCTATCATGCCAATTTAACCTAATCATGATTAAACGCGGCTCTGATACCACTGTTGGGTTTTGTGGTTACAAACGCAACGGAAGACTTGGTAATAAACCACAAAACCCCTAGCCAAGATCCGTCTAACATGAATAGATTAAACATATGAATATAGATCTACTAACCTTGTTGCGAATTTGTCTTTCGTATCCGATTCGAAATTCAGATTTGAATCGTAGACGAAACTTGGATCTTTTTCCTTGTTCTTCCTTAGTGATGAATCAACAATGGTAATCTTCAAGCTTTAGGTGATAAAGCAATCACCCTCTATCGGTAATCCACACGCGAACGAACCAAGATCTACATCTTGTTGGATTGCTAGATGATCCTCTTGTTGAAACTCTTTTCAACAATCAATGGCTAATATGGAGTTGAATCTAGGGAGTTTTGATCTTTGATTCATAATCAAGATCAATCAATTGGTGTTTCTTAATCCCCAATTTTCGTCACCTATGGCTGAGGCAAAAGGGTTATATTTATACTTTATAAATATCCCTAACAATTTGGGAGAAACCCTAATCCTAGCCAAAATCGTATTGCTGTCAGCCCCTATGCACGACCGTGCAGATTATAACGCACGGCCGTGCAAACCCAATTTGCACGGGCGCACTGATTTATAATGCACGCGCACAGCTGTGCAAACAGCCCAGGTCCCTGTTTTCCATATTTGAGCCAATTTTCAATCTGTTCTTTGTGTGTGACCCTTTAGGAATTATGTTTTATGTTGGTAGTGAGTTGAAACATCAACCTCACAAGACATAAGTGGTCTCTAGCAAGCCATTATGTCCACCCAATTAAATATAACATCAAAGCTTGATTCCTTGATAGTTCATTGTCACAATCCCTTTGTCACACGATGTCATATTGAACATAAGTCATGGTCCACGACAACTTATACTGTTCAATGCTTTCTCGATTCCGAATATGTTAATAATCCAAGTGCATTTGATCTCTATCAAATCTCTTGAGTACGGCCGTACATTTCATCAATACTATTCATCGAGGGGCCCAAGCAGACATCTCTCCTTCAATGAGAGGGACAAATCCCATCTTGACTTACCATTCTTCCCTACATGAATCCAATCATGCCAACAAAGCCCTTATTGCTATCCTATTAAAGATAGTGTTAGACTACATCAAACATAACCTTCATCATGTGGAAGACGATGATAATCTCAGGTACAAAGGATTCTAATGACACGACTATCATGAGATTTAATCATGACATATATAGACCATGTCATAAATCTCATAAATGGGTATGTCCAGTACCTTGTTCTCTAACAAGTACCCATAAGTGTAATGTGCATCCCCATGCATATAATCATCTCTATGATTATCCATTACCAACTTATACTAGTTATTCATAATAACTAGGGACACAGATTATTATAATAAACATGTAAACATATAATAATCCAAATAAGCAATCTCTATAATAAATGGTAAAGACGATTACATAACGGTATTGATTATTACTCATAATAATAATCAGCCTAGGGCATAACACCAACATAGATGAGATTTAAAACATATTTTTTGACATATGATGTCTAAGGAAATCTCATAAAAGATCTAAGAGTCATATAGTGATATGATTGATGTTTCTACCTAAATAGCTTGATTTCGGGCATTAACTCAGTTAAACCAAAATCAAGTGAAATATGGATCTTAGCCTACTATGATTATATGATACATGTTTGTATTTGAAGGTGTATAATTTAGTGGGAGTATGTATGAAATACATTATTTGCTCTTAGATGATAAATGTGTTGATACTTATGTGTTTCATTGTTTGCATATTTTATTGTAGTAATGGCAAATCACAATAATCAGCCCTTGTCACTGCTATCCGTCCATGAGAAGGACAAGCTCGAAGAGAACAGTACAAACTATTCTAATTGGATCAGAAGCCTAAGAATTGTTCTACGGCAATAGAAGAAAATGAACGTTCTTGACGAACCCGTTCTACCTCCACCTGCTGCCAATGCTTCAAGGGCAGATAAGGATGCTCACAAGAAACATGTTGATGATTCTAATGATGTGACATGCCTTATGCTTGCCACCATGTCTAAGGCCCTTCAAAAGGACCTTGAGCACATGGAAGCTTCTTTTGATCTTGCGGCGCGCTTAAAGGAAATGTTCCAAGTGCAAGCAAGACAAGAGAGGTATGATGTGGTTAAAGCCCTGACTGCATGCAAGATGCAAGAGGGGCAGTCGGTTGGTGCTCATATCCTTAAGATGAAGGGTCACATTGAGCGTCTCGAAAGGCTTGAAAATCCGATAAGTTTGGAACTCGCCACGGATTTGATGTTGAATTCATTGCCTGAAAGTTATGGTCTTTTTATAATGCATTATCACATGAGTGGCGTGGATAAAAATCTCTCGAAATTGCGTGCGATTCTTAAGACCGCAGAGAAGAACATCAAGAAGCCCAGAACGACAAACGTGTTAATAGTTAACAAAGGAAAGGAGTTCAAGAAAGATGGCAAATGTAAAACAAGTGTTTCTAAACCTAAGGCAAAGGTTACCGTTGCCGGAGAGGCTTTCAAAGTGTCTCAAAAGGATGCGGTTTGCTACCATTGTCAAGAGATTGGTCATTGGAAGCGCAACTGCAAGGCTTACAAGGAAGGCTTAAAGGCGAAGAAGGGCAATACGATTAGGGCAATACGATTGCTTCTGATTCAGGTATCTATCTGACAGATATTTTCCTTTCTATTTCTAGTTCATGATATTGGATACCGGATGTGGATCTCACATTTGTTTAAATGTACAGGGACTAAGGAATAGGAAGCTACTCAAACAAGGTGAAGTTGACCTACGTGTGTGGAATGGAGCAAGAGTTTCTGGATTAGGCGTAGGGACATATGATGTAACTTTACCTAGTGGCTTAGTACTTGTTTTGAACAATTGTTACTATGTTTCGGATTTGAGTAGGAATATTATTTCAGTTTCTTGTTTGGATAATGAAGGGTATAATTTTCTTTTGCGAATAAGAACTTTATATTATTTTAAATGATATGCTTTATGGTATTGCAAATTCATTTAATGGCCTTTATGTTCTTGATGTTGATGAGAAACAAAATAGAGTTGAAAATGTTTATCATGTGGACAAGAAATCTAAACCGAATGACGTGAACAACTCGTTCATGTGGCATTGCCGGCTTGGTCACATAAACGAGAAACGCATCTCTAAACTCCATAAGGATGGTATGTTAGACTCACATGATTATGAATCATATGAGATATGCGAATCTTGTTTATTGGGCAAAATGATCAAACCACCCTACACTAAGAGTAGTGAAAGGGCTAGTGACTTATTGGGCCTAATTGTGATGTACCCGATTTTGGCGCCCGACGAAAAACTTGGGAAGTTTTTGAAAAGATTTTTTTTTGTAGTGGGTTTAACCTTTTATCGGACTTTGAAAAATCAACGCAGTCGCCACTTCGTTTTTAGTTTAAGGGCTAAAACTTTGAAAAATGCCCAAAATTAGAGAAATGAGTTCAGAGGTCACGTTACACTTTGGGAAGGACGTTTGGCGTTCACCCGAAATGCCTCGTATGACGAGTCTTCCTCACTTGAAACTTTTTATGTGTGTGTATGTGTGTTTTGAAAAAATATTTTGACTTAAAGGATTTTCTGGAAATAACAGAAATACAAGGGACTGAACTGAAAAATAGTTTGAAAACAGTGACTAAACTGGAAGATAACAGAAACTGGAAATTTATTTGCAGATGACAATGTCATCCGCGTGGATGAGATTGTAGTGCAATCTTATCCGCGCGGACTAACCTGCAGTGTCAATATTTTTTAAAGTTTCCTAATCAGTCACTGTAATTTCCTGAAATTTAACTGAATTTACAGGACTTAACTGGAAATGTAACTGTAAATCGAAAACAAAGGAAATGTTTGGATTTTTGGCATCCATGTTTTGTCCCTCTTTCCCTAGACTTTGATTAGTGGTCATAAGTGATGAATCCACTTAATCAAGTCATCCCGGGGGTACATTAGGACTTGAAAACATGTCATTTGCAAAGGGAAAGGGGATTTGACATGAAAGTAAATTAATGAACAAGGGATAGGTCAAGATGTATCAACTTTTAGAGGAAGGTCTCTAAGGTGGTCACAAGATGGACCATCCTTGAGACCTATGCTCAAGTGTATCTCATACATCTTGTGTGACCTAATTTGTGTAAGTCTTAAGGATATTCATCCAAGGAAATGGTTCCAAGGTGAACATCATAGACTATGGGGGGAACATTTGCAAGCAAGTAAAGATTGTGGACCATTTGAAGTTGTCATCCACGGAGATGAACTCCAAGATGACCACATTTTAGGTCAAAAGAGCAAGTAACAAGTAAAGACTAGTTAATGTAAAAGGGACAAGGGAAATACACAATAAAATGTGGATCCTTGTAGAGAATCATCCATGGAGATGGACTCCATGGAGATCCTCTTGGACCCTAGGACAAAGGGGAAGGAAGATAAACAATAAGTAAGTAAAATCACATCATTGAGACATGAAATGGATGCATGAACAAGAGAGTTTTGAGTAGGGAGAATAAGGGTTTACCAATATTTCTTGGGTTTGTGTTTAGGGTTTGAGGGTTTCAATGGCTTAGGAGTGATTTTGGAGTGGATTTGGTGTTGAATTTGAGGTGGAATTTGAGCGGTGAGAGTGTTGAGGGCTGTTTGAAGATGAATTTTGACAGAGTAATAGTAGGATTTCGTAATTTTTGGCCTCTTGAAACTGAGGGAGGAGGGCTGTATTTATAGGTTGGCTGGGGTGCAATCTTATCCGCGTGGATAAGATTGTAGGCACAATCTCATCCGCGCGGATGGGATCAGCAGCGTGCCTGGTCCTGTGCAGAAAGAAATTTTGGATTTTTCTAAATGATCAATATTCCTTTTCCTTGGAAATGACACATTTCCAGCGAGGTCCTTGACCATTTTCTTATTCCTAAGAGGTCCTTCCTCATTCAAATTGTCAAAATAATGTTCAAAATGCCCCTAAATGACTATAAATCATTAACTTGGGCTGACAGAACATTAACGACCCAGATTGAGGCACTTACACTAATACATACCGATGTATGTAAACCAATGAGCAGCATTGCTAGGGGAGGATTTCAGTATTTCATTACATTCACTGATGACTTATCTAGATATGGTTATGTCTATCTGATGAAGTCCAAAAGTGAATTGTTTGAGATGTTTAGAACATTTCAAAATGAAGTACAAAATCAACTTGGCAAACCTATTAAAGCACTTCGATCCGATCGTGGTGGTGAGTATTTGAGCCAAGAGTTTGACAATCATCTCAAACACTGTGGAATTGATTCAGAGTTGACTCCACCCGGAATGCCACAATGGAATGGTGTTTCCGAGAGGAGGAATAGAACCCTATTAGATATGGTTTCTTTAATGATGAGTCAAGTAGACCTTCCTATATCCTTTTGGGGACATGCATTAGAGACTGCTGCGTTTACATTGAACAGAGTCCCTACTAAATCGGCTCCTAAGACCCCACATGAGATATGGCATGGAAGAAAACCTAGTTTGTCTTTCATGAAGATTTGGGGTTGCGAAGCTTATGTGAAGAGACTTGTCTCTGATAAGTTAGCACCTAAATCTGATAAGGTTATTTTCGTTGGTTATCCTAAGGAAACCAAAGGGTATTACTTTTACAATCGCAATGAGAACAAAGTATTTGCTACTCAATATGGTACCTTTCTTGAGAAACAGTTTCTCAATAAAGGAACTAGTTGGAGTAAAGTTGATCTTGAATAAATTCAAGAATCCGAAAATAACATGGAACCGATAGTAGAGACTGAATCAAGTCCACAAGAAGTTGTGGAACCGGTTCAAGATCCACAAGTCCATCATAGATCGGATAGGTTAAGATCCGCACCCGAGAGATATAGATTTCTCGTGTCGGAAAGTAATGAAGTGGAAGTCATTGAGAATGACGAACATACTTCCTATCAAGAGGCTATGTCCAATCCCGATTCGGATAAATGGTTAGAAGCCATGGAATCCGAATTGCAATCCATGTCGGATAATCAACTTTGGAACTTGATTGAGCCACCCGAAGGTGTAAAAACTATAGGGTGCAAGGGGGTCTTCAAGAAGAAGACTGACATGGATGGGAAGGTGCATACTTACAAGGCTAGGCTTGTAGCAAAGGGATATCGGCAGACTCATGGTGTAGACTATGATGAAACCTTTTCGCCTGTTGCCATGCTTAAGTCTGTTAGAATTTTGATTGCCATAGCTACATATTGTGACTATGAGATATGGCAAATGGATGTCAAAACGGCTTTCCTTAATGGGAAGTTACTCGAGGATGTGTATATGACACAACCCAAATGTTTTATCAATCCAAGAAATTCTAACAAGGTGTGCAAGTTGCAAAGGTCCATATATGGATTGAAGCAAGCTTCTAGGAGTTGGAATCTTTGTTTTGACGAAAAGATCAAAGAGTTTGGTTTTGTCAAGAACAAAGATGAACCTTGTGTATACATGAAATTCAGTGGGAGCGTAGTATTATTTCTCTTATTGTATGTTGATGATATCTTACTCATTGGAAACGACATTCCTGCGCTTTAGACTGTCAAGTCTTGGTTAGGGAAATATTTCTAAATGAAATATATGGGTGAAGCCGCTTACATTCTTGGCATCAAGATCTATAGAGATAGATCTAAAAGGATAATTGGTTTGAGTCAAAGTACCTACACTGACAAGGTTCTTAGAAGATTCAAAATGGAAAATTTTAAGAGAGGCAACTTGCCAATGGGTCATGGTGTACTCTTAGTAAGAATCAGTATCCTAAGACAACTGATGAGCGAAAGAGAATGAATGAGGTTCTATACGCTTCGGCTATTGGATCTATCATGTATGTTATGATTTGTACTAGACCCGACGTCTCGTATGCTTTGAGCATGACGAGTCGATACCAATCAGATCCTGGTGAAAACCATTGGATGGCAGTCAAGACAATCCTTAAGTACTTAAGAAGGACTAAGGATGCGTTCTTGGTCTTTGGAGGGATGAAAGAAGATCTTGTTGTAAGAGGTTACACAGATGCTAGCTTCCAAATCGGCAAGGATGATTTCCGATCGCAGTCAGGATTTGTGTTTATGCTTAACGGAGGTGCAATTTGCTGGAAGAGTTCTAAGCAAAGTACCATAGCCGATTCTACAACCGAGACCGAATATATACCGGCATCTGATGCAGCTAAGGAGGCAGTTTGGATCAAGAAGATCATTAGTGACTTGGAAGCTGTTCCAAGTAACACTAATCCGGTGGAACTTTATTGTGATAACAATGGTGCCATTGCGCAAGCAATGGAACCAAGGTCACATTAGCGATCCAAACATATAATTAGACGTTTCCATCTCATTCGAGAGTTCATTGATCGGGGAGACGTTAAGATATGCAAAGTATCAACCGATGATAACATTGGGGATCCGCTTATAAAGCCCCTCGCACAAGCAAAGAATGATGGTCATGTGAGGTCCATGGGTATAAGATACATAGATGGAGCCTAGTGCAAGTGGGAGATTGTTGGTGTAGTGCCCTAGGCGTTTAGTTATGTTTGACTTATAATCTAAACTGCTATGTAATCGTCTTTATCATTTATTATAGAGAAAGATTATTTGGTTCATTATATGTTTACATGTTTATTATATTGAACTGCGTCCCTAGTTATTATGAATAACTAGTATAACATGGTTTATAGTCATATATGTCGTGAATAAATCTCATGATAGTCGTGTTATTGAATCCTTTGAACCTGAGATTATCATCGTCTTCCACACGATGAACATTGTGTTTGATATAGTCTAACACTATCTTTAATCGGATAGCAATAAGGGCTATATTGGAACGATTTGATTCTTGTAGGGAAGAATGATAAGTCAAGATGGGATTTGTCCCTCTCATTGAGAGAGATGTTTGCTTGGGCCCCTCGATGAATGATGTTGATAAAATGTGTGGCCACACTCAAGTGATTTGATAGAGATCAAATGCATTTGGATTATCAACATATTCGGAATCGAGAAAGTATTGAACATGTGAGTTGGCATGGACCATGACTCATGTTCAATTGGACATCGTGGACAAATGGATTGTGACATTTGATCTATCGAGGAATCAAGCTTTGATGTTATATTATTTGGGTGGATATAATGGTTTGCTAGAAACCACTTATCTCTTGTGAGGTTGAGTACGACTGCATTTTGACTTCCAAGGAAGAACTCGTTGACCGTTGACATTGTGGGACTTGGCACGACTCCTGCCCTTGGGCACGAGTTGTTCCCTTGATCAGCACGAGTGCATATTTTGTCACGAGTTGTGGCACGACTTAAATTTGACTTTGGGCATTCATGATTGCCTGGAACGACTCGTGGCACGAGTCATGCCCAGGAGCACGAGTCGTGCCCTAAGCGAATTTTAGCCCGTTTGCGAATTCCTTTGGCGTTTTGGTTTTGGTCTTAGACAAGGACTTTACCCTAATTGTTAGGGATTTATATGTGATATAAATATAAACCTTGTGCAGCCATAAACCTCTCTCCCTACATCATTGTTCTAGATTTATGAAACTCTAAATTTTGATTATTGATTAAGAATCAAAAGCTCCCAAATAATTCCATTGTTTTGGCTTTGATTATTGAATATTGATTCAATAATCAAGAGGATCATCTAGCAATCTTACAAGAAGCGTTCTTGGTTCATTCACGTGTAGATCACCATTAGAGGGAGGTTGTTTTATCTCCTAAGGCTTGAAGATCTCAATTTGTTGATTCATCACCAAGGTTGAAATAAGGAAGATAGAAGAATCAACATCAAAATTCTAAGGCTTGAATTTTGAGATCTGTTTTGACAAACTTAATCACATTCAAGGTATGTAATTCTATTTCATGTTTCTAATCTCTTCATGCTAGATGGGTCTAAGTGCTAGGGTTTTGTTGTTGTAAAATTATTTTTCGCTGCGTTTGTAACCCAAAAACCCAACAGTATATGATTTAGATTCAAGGTTTAGGATATAGGGTATAAATGAGATTTAGATATATGAATTAAGATTTGGGGTATGAGGTATGTAGTATATGATTTATATTTAAGGTTTATGGTATATGGTTAAGGTAGATGAATTAGGGCTTAGGGTATTAAGTATATTATTTAGATTTAAGGTTAGGGTATAGGGTATACATGAGATATATGTATATGAATTAGGATATGTGGTATGTAGTATATGATTTAGATTTAAGGTTAAGGGTATAGGGTATATACGAGATTTAGGTTTAATGTATTAGATTTATGATTTAGTTTTTCTTTTATATAGTTTTATTTGTTTAAATTTTCTAACATTTTTATATACCTTTTTGTAAAAAAAAAATCAGTAATAAAAAAAAGTCTAAAATAGTATTCCCTAGTCAATAAAAATATAATAAAAAAATAAAGGGTAGTCCGTACCTCTTTTCTTTTATATACTTTCATTTGTTTAGTTTTTTATCTTTTTTTTTATATATCTTTTTGTAAAAAAATCACTAATAAGAAAGTCTAAAATATTATTTCCTAGTCAATAAAAAATTTAAAAAAATTTAAAAAATAAATTAAGGGTAGTCCGTCTCTCTTTTCTTTTATATACTTTCATTTGTTTAACTTTTTGTAAAAAATAACAGTAATAAAAAAAGTCTAAAATATTACTTCCTAGTCAATAAAAAAAAATAAAGGGTGGTCCGTATCTCTTTTATTTTATATACTTTTATTTGATTAGTTTTTTTCTATCTTTTTATATAATTTTTGCAAATATTTTCAGTAATAAAAAAAATCTAAAACAATTTTTCTATTCAAAAAAAAACGTTGAACGGCCGTAAGCTGCCGGTTCGAAATCGGAACCGTGAACCGTAATTTCGTGGTTCGTGAAAGCATGGGCTTTTTGGTAACAATTATTGTTTCCTTATTTTCGAAATACTTCAAAAATGGTAAGAAGATTTTGTGACTTTCATGAAAGATTTATTATTGTCCTACTTTGAAAAGGACTTTGTAAATAGAGTAAATATCTTTTATTTATGTACATAGTTTTATATTAGGTCTAACCTACTAACAATCTACTTATTTGGGAGTGTAATTTGTATTTCCTTATAGGTAAAGAGATCTCACAAAGGAAGATGTTGATTACGTGAAGATCTTCTCCATGGTGCATATAAATACAAGGCATTCAGTACAAGAGAAGACACGGATTTTAAGAGAGAAAAATACTTGTTCTTCACAGTTTTTCAACATTGTGATTTTAGGTTGTGAGTGAAGGTTGAGCCTTACATCCGTAACTCACATCTAGGTTTTCATAGAGTTCTTTGTTTTACTTCTGACTAGAATAGGTCCTACTTGGGAAAGGGGAATTGTTCTTGTCGTAGAAGGTGATTTGAACTCATTTAGTATTTTAGTCTTTTAGTTTTTCACTTATTTGGTTTTTTGTAATCATCAAAGTTTTAATAGTGAAAAGTTTTTGGGCGTGAGCCTAGTTTGCTGATCTCAAGATCAGTAAACGTATATAACTTTTGTGTTATTGATTTAGTTTGTTTTATTCCGCTGCATTATCTGTGAATGTGTGGACAGTTGTGAGACACATCTGTACTCACATCCGTATTCTGTTGAAGTTGATTGTGCTTCCTAGCTACACGAAATTTTCAATTGGTATCAGAGCCAACTCTCGATATATTACTGAGTGTTGATCCAGAAAGTGTAGTCATTATGGAATGCCAAAATCACCAAAACAGGCCTCCTGTCTTGGATGGCACCAATTACTCTCTTTGGAAGTCTAAGATACGAAATTACATCAAAGGTATTGATGAAAGGGCTTGAATGTGTATCCTTGTTGCATGGCAACCTCTACTTGTGGAGAAGAAGCACATACGGTGTTGGTGAGTCTATTTTCGAAAGAAAACCTGAAGAGCAATGGACTCTTGATGAAATTCATTCGGCATGTTATAATTCAAAAGCAATGGGTGTTATTTCCAGCCATGTTTCTGGGAATATGTACAAGCTTATCACTAATGAGAGTGTTGCCAAAGCTGCTTGGGATATTCTACAATCACAATGTGAGGGTGCACTAAGTGTAAAAGCTACTAGGCTTAGGATTTTAATGGATAGGTTTGAGATCCTTCGAATGGAAGAATCTGAGGACATTGTATCATATGCTGCTAAGATTCATGAGATTTCTAATGAGTGCACAAGTCTAGGAGAATCAATCTCCAATGCAAGACTTGTGAGTAAGATTTTAAGGACCTTACCTGAGAGGTTCAACATAAAAGTGGCTATGATTGAGGAAACAAATGACACCAATACCGTAGGTCTAGACAAAATCGTAGGTATTTTGACTGTGTTTGAGCTAAACCTTGAAGCTCAGAAAAAGAACAAATCTCACAGTCTTGCTCTCAAAAGTGCTGCTGCACTTCCAAAAGAGCTTGTGGAATTATCCTCTGAGATTGACAAGTCAAATCTTGAAGAAGAGGATGTGGCTTTTATTTCAAAGAAATTCAGTTCCATAATGAAAAATAAAAGGATGAGTAAATTTCCTAACAGACCTACTCCCAGTGCTATTGAAAAGCCAAAACCTAGCACTGATACTGGATTCAAGAAACCAAGCTTTGACAATAAAAAATCCTCTGAGTCTGTTCAATGTAAGGCATGTCGTGGCTTTGGTCACTATGCTAATGAGTGTGCTAACACACTTAAAAGGAAGGGAATGAGCTTAACAGCTACCCTTAGTGACAGTGAGGATGAAGATGAAGTGGCTAACATGTCTATTATCCAGATATAGAAGATGGAGTTCCTGAAAAATCTTTGGATGTGGTCTCAAATGTGAACACATCTGGTGTCACATCTGACCTAATGCTGAACTGTTTCACAATAAAAGGAGATTCTGAAGATGAAGATAGGGACATTCCCTATGAAGAACTCTTTGCAACATACAAGGAGTTGCATACAGATTGGATGAAGAGAATGGACAAGATTGAGGTACTTGTCAAGGTAAATAAATCTCTTTCTGATAAATTGGCTGCTTGTGAAGATGAAAAAGCTATACTTTCAAAGGAAAATGATGTTCAAAAAGATACCATTGCCAAACTTGAAGTCCTTGTAACCAAAAGAGAAGTTGATCTTGAAAAATTCAAAATTGAGTGTGAAAAAGCTGAAAGTACATTTACCAAGTTGAACAAAAGTAAAATGAAACTTGATGAAGCTATTTCTATAGGTCAGCTTAACAAAAGCTGGTGCAGGCTTTGAAAAGGTAATTTTGTAAAGGAGGGATGTGAGGCTTCTACTTCAAAAGGTGTAGAGAAATCAATTTTTAGAGAAAAACTCTTTTTGAATGAGAAAAGACCAAGGAAGAGACACTACATCTGCCACTATTGCCTTGCTCCTGGTCACATTAGACCCTTCTGTTACAAACTTAAGGCTGATAAAAATCTGGACACTTCAATCAGCCTCAGATGTGTGAGAAGATGTATGCACATCCGAACACACATCCTGGTAATCTGAGACCTCTGCAACCCAAAAAGAAAGCTGTAAAGTAGTGGGTGGCTAAACCAAGTGCCACCTGCAATGTTGTTTACTCTTCCCTCAAAAGTACTTTCTCTGGTTCTTGGTATTTTGATAGTGGGTGCTCTAGGCACATGTGTGGGTGCCTCCCAACTCCTGGACCTATAAACCGTGTCCCAGGATGGAGGGTCCCAAAATATACCATTTCCAAAAAAAAATTCTTTACTTTAACTTGAAAAGTAAACAGCACATTTTTAAAACCATTTCGAAATAACCTTTTTACACGGAGGTGATATATAAACCTGTTTTAAATCAAACACAACTTGTTTTAACAAACTATACAACGGGAAAGGCTATACACAAGCCAACCATAAACAAACCAAGTTTAAGTTACTTACAACACGATACAACTGAAACATGTTTGTAAAACTTTGTATATAATACATTCCCCAAAAGAATAACAACCAAGGTCCAGCCCCAACTCCCAAAATAACTCATACCCTGACAACCCAAAAGGAGTCCAAACTCTTCCCCCGGCCTCACTGGTCCGGTCCACCTGTCTCAGCGGGATCTAAAACAATAAAGGGAGAAGGGGTGAGATAAAATCTCAACAAGTTATTATGTATGCAACAATGTGCCATACAATATGCAACACATAAACAGGTTGCTTACATTGGAAAACAGTAAACACATTACGTTACCTTTTCCTTCTAACCAATAAGTCATACCATATGCAACACACAAACAGGTTGCCAAGATCACATAGGGAAACAGTAAACACATTATGATACCTTTCCCATCTGAATCACACACATAGGATAACGGTGGGAGTAATACTCCTCTCGTGAAGTGCTGGTGCACCTTCACGGCTTATACGACCTCTAACAGAGATCCATATAAGTTATCGGCTATCATATGGCATGACTGCACATATCCATAGAAGCTGCGCACCCCTAGACCGTGGCCACAGAAGGGGGAGAGGTCACAGGTATAAGGAAATCTAAACACCTTATGAGATATCTTCCCATAAGTGATAGTATCCCGTATACCCCCAAAAGATCAGCTGATATCACCATGTTCAAGCACATAACAGATACTTGAAAATAAGTCCACCCTATGGGACACTAATGTATATAACATGGAACTATAATTCATGTTAATTCAATCACAATAGTGCACATACATTTCAACACTATTGAATAATAACACAATCCAAGGACATGGTATTAAAACTCATGCTCAACTAAAGAAACAGTGCAACACGTATGAAACACTATGTGCACAACAAACTATAAACAGGTAAGCACTTATGGAACAATTTATATCCCATAAGTCTTACATTTTCATTTCATACTATGGAAACCAGAAACAGGGTGTTATCCCTCCTGTTCAAACCAAGGAAATAATGCCCTATTCATTTTTAGGCACTATAGAGCAAATAGCCCTACATAGGTCATCACGTAGTGGTACAATGACATATAAGTAGCCCTACATACTCACAATGCAACATTAAACCACTTCACTTTTGGTTCCAAGTTCAAATACCAAGTTGTATAACATTTGGTTCAAGTGTCAAAAACTGCCTTTCAAGCAAGTTCACGATATTATTTAAGGCACTTCCCATTATCCAATTGGACCATTCCAAGTTCCATAATGTAGTACTAAAGTTGTAGTAGATTCAGGGTTAAAGAGTGTTCCAATTCATGTTGATTAGGCTAGGTTTTCCAAGCCTAGAAAAAGGTTCAAGGCTGCAAATGAGAAATAGTTCAAGTGCCATGCTGTCTTTCAAGCATTTTTAGGCCACTATTTAAAGCTCTTGCCAATATCTTTTTGGCCTATTTCAAGTTCTACATTATAGTACTAAACTTGTACTAAATGCCTAGTTAAAGAGTGATTAAATCTATACTCATTAGACTAGGTTAAAAAGCTTGCCAAGTTGCTATCTCAACCTAGTTCTGGGCACGAGTCGTGAAGGTATGAACGAGTCGTGCTCCAGTCCTGCACGAATGGTACAAGGCTCACGACTACAATTCACGAGTGTAACCCTGAGGGTCACGACTCGTGCTATAGGGCACGAGTTGTGCCCTTCCACCAGAATCCATTGCTGAAGTTGACAACAACAGCAGCCACAATAACAACCACACTTCTCTCATTTCCAGCAACTACCAAGTGACCCAACTTCAGTTTTAAACCATATTCAGACTCTCTCCATGCCCTATAACATATATACAACATGGATACAACAATTACCAATCCATAATACCACCCTTTGCCAAGTTGATCAACCCCAACTTAGCTTGTTTCCTTTTCAAACATAAAAATAACTTACCAAACTTATCAATAACCCTTCACATGGTCATAATAACATTATTAAACACAAAGTGAGCAGTTATTGGAAAAGAACCATAACAACTTACCCAAGTTATTCAATTAAAAGAGAGAGATAATTGGATGAACTAGCTCTATCCACCTTCCTTTGCAATATTTCCAAGTTGGAATCAACAACAACAACAGATCTGAATTTCTGTGATTTTTATAAGTTGAACAAGGGTTTGGGAAGCTTCTTGGCTGATGGAAACAATAAGAAAGCTGAAGAACGTAGTAATCTTCTTGAGGAAGTATTAAGAAGATATATATATAAAGCAATTTTCACTCTAGCTCCTCGAAGATTGAATTTCAACAAAACACCACCTTAAAGTTAATGTTACACCTAAGCACCTTGATAACTTCTATAACACTTTCAATCAATATTCAAGTGTTGACAAAGAACTACACAACTTTTCTCATTTCCATCATTTAGACATTATAAGTTTCAATCAAGTTAATAACATCTAAAAATCACATAGTTCATAAAACATGCCAAAATGAACACGTAAGCAAATCAATTATCAACAAACAAAGGATGATATGCAAGGCATACCCAACCCCACGTGCTTCACGTGTGACCAATATGTGCCTAGGTTTAGGGTCGTGACACTCACTCCCCCTTAAATAAAATTTGTCTCGAATTTGGACTTCACTTACCTGAATGATCAAACAACTCAGGATACTTCTGACTCATCTCAGATTCTAATTCCCAAGTAGCTTCCTCAATGGTGTGATTCTCCCAAAGAAATTTCACCACGGGAATACTCTTGGTACGCAATTCTCGGACCGGCCTCTCCAGAATCCGCAAAGGTACCTCAACATAGGTCATATCCGTCTGGACATCCTCAGGAGGAGAACTCAACACATGAGAGGAATCATAGCAGTACTTCCTCAACATGGACACATGAAACACAATGAAGAGAAGAAAGAGAGGGAGGTAGAGCCAAACGATAGGCTAACTCACCTACCTTCTTTAACACCTCAAAAGGACCAATAAACCTAGGAGCCAATTTCCCTTTGTTGCCAAACCTCTTGATCCCCGTTCTTGGTGAGATCTTCAAGAACACAAAAATCACCAACTTGAAAGGATAACTCCCTTCACTACCAAAAACAGGCGTTTTAGCGACGGAAAAGACAGCGACGGAAGAATTCCGTCGCTATTTAGCGGCGGAAATTAAGATTTAGCGGCGGAATTATTTTGGCGTCAAATTTAGCGACGGAATTTAATTCCGACGCTAGATTCCGACGCTAAAACGAATATTCCTCGAATATTCCTTTAATTACTGCCACTATTTTGGCGCTTGATTTACCGACGGAATATTCCGCCGCTATTTCTTTATCAGCGACGGAATTATTCCGCCGGTGAAAACATATTATTTATTTTTTTATTGATCAGCGGCGGAAATTTTCCATCGGTGAAAATAATTTTTTTTTTAAATATTACACCGACGGAAAATTTCCGCCGCTGATTAATTAAAAATATTAATTAATCAGCGGCGGAAATATTCCGTCGGTGAAAATAAAATATTTTTTATTTTTTTTTTGAAATATTTCACCGTCGGAATATTTCCGACGCTGATAAATTAAATTTTTTTATTTTATCAGCGGCGAAAATATTTCGTCGGTGAAAATAAAATATATGTATTTTTTTTTGAAAATATTACACCGACGGAATATTTCCGCCGCTGAATAATTAATTTTTTTTTATTTATCAGCGTCGAAATATTCCGCCGCTGATAATAAAATGTAATTTTTAATTATTTTTAGAACTAATTAACAAAATAACCAACTGAAAAATATTAAAATATTTAATTGAAACGTTAGAAAATTGACTGATAATAAAAAAGTCCTAAATAATGGCACATATCTGTAACTCAATTTCCATTTGGATTTGGAGGAAGTCATAGAGATGAAAAACACTTTAAATTCCATTTAGAATGTAGAAAACAACTAAAAAAAATAAACGAGGTAGCCGTATACCATTCTCACAAGATCGCGACACATAAAACACTAAAAATCTTAAATAATGGCACATATTTTTAACTCAATTTTCATTTGGATTTGGAGGAAAGTCATAGAGATGAAAAACACTTTAAATGCCATTTAGAATGTAGAAAAAAATTAAAAAAAATAAACGAGGTAGCCGTATACCAATCTCACAAGATCGCGACACATAAAACCCTAAAAATCCTAAATAATGGCACATATTTGTAACTCAATTTCCATTTGGATTTGGAAGAAGTCATAGAGATGAAAAACACTTTAAATGCCATTTAGAATGTAGAAAAAAATTAAAAAAAAATAAATGAGGTAGCCGTATACCATTCTCACAAGATCGCGACACATAAAACCCTAAAAACCCTAAATAATGGCACATATTTGTAACTCAATTTCCATTTGGATTTAGAGGAAGTCATAGAGATGAAAAACACTTTAAATTCCATTTAGAATGTAGAAAAAAATAAAAAAAAATAAACGAGTTAGCCGTATACCATTCTCACAAGATCGCGACACATAAAACCCTAAAAACCCTAAATAATGGCACATATTTGTAACTCAATTTCCATTTGGATTTGGAAGAAGTCATAGAGATGAAAAACACTTTAAATGCCATTTAGAATGTAGAAAAAAATTAAAAAAAAATAAACGAGTTAGCCGTATACCATTCTCACAAGATCGCGACACATAAAACCCTAAAAACCCTAAATAATGGCACATATTTGTAACTCAATTTCCATTAAATGCCATTTAGAATGTAGAAAAAAATTAAAAAAAAATAAACGAGGTAGCCGTATACCATTCTCACAAGATCGCGACACATAAAACCCTAAAAACCCTAAATAATGGCACATATTTGTAACTCAAATTTCATTTGGATTTGGAGGAAGTCATAGAGATGAAAAACACTTTAAATGCCATTTAAAATGTTGAAAAAAAATTTAAAAAAATAAACGAGGTTGCCGTATACCATTCTCACAAAATCGCGACACATAAAACCCTAAAAACCCTAAATAATGGCACATATTTGTAACTCAATTTCCATTTGGATTTGGAAGAAGTCATAGAGATTAAAAACACTTTAAATTCCATTTATAATGTAGAAAAAAATTAAAAAAAATAAACGAGGTAGCCGTATACCATTCTCACAAGATCGCGACACATAAAACCCTAAAAATCCTAAATAATTGCACATATTTGTAACTCAATTTCCATTTAGATTTGGAGGAAGTCATAGAGATGAAAAACACTTTAAATGCCATTTAGAATGTAGAAAAAAATTAAAAAAAAATAAACGAGGTAGCCGTATACCATTCTCACAAGATCGCGACACATAAAACCCTAAAAACCCTAAATAATGACATATATTTGTAACTCAATTTTCATTTGGATTTGGAGGAAGTCATAGAGATGAAAAACACTTTAAATGCCATTTATAATGTAGAAAAAATTAAAAAAAAATAAAAGAGGTAGCCGTATACCATTCTTACAAGATCGCGACACATAAAACCCTAAAAACCCTAAATAATGGCACATATTTGTAACTCAATTTTCATTTGGATTTGGAGGAAGTCATAGAGATGAAAAACACTTTAAATGCCATTTAGAATGTAGAAAAGAAAAAAATTAAAAAAAAAATAAACGAGGTAGCCGTATGTCATTCTCACAAGATCGCGACACATAAAACCCTAAAAACCCTAAATAATGGCACATATTTGTAACTCAATTTCCATTTGGATTTGGAGGAAGTCATAGAGATGAAAAACACTTTAAATGCCATTTAGAATGTAGAAAAAAATTAAAAAAAATAAACGAGATAGCCGTATACCATTCTCACAAGATCGCTACACATAAAACCCTAAAAACCTAAATAATGGCACAAATTTGTAACTCAATTTCCATTTGGATTTGGAGGAAGTCATAGAGATGAAAAACACTTTAAATGCCATTTAGAATGTATAAAAAAATTAAAAAAAAATAAACGAGGTAGCCGTATACCATTCTCACAAGATCGCGACACATAAAACCCTTAAAACCCTAAATAATGGCACATATTTGTAACTCAATTTCCATTTGAATTTGGAGGAAGTCATAGAGATTAAAAACACTTTAAATGCCATTTAGAATGTAGAAAAAAATTAAAAAAAAATAAACGAGGTAGCCGTATACCATTCTCACAAGATCACGACACATAAAACCCTAAAATTCCTAAATAATTGCATATATTTGTAACTCAATTTCCATTTGGATTTGGAGGAAGTCATAGAGATGAAAATCACTTTAAATTCCATTTATAATGTAGAAAAAAATTAAAAAAAAAATAAACGAGGTAGCCGTATACCATTCTCACAAGATCGCGACACATAAAACCCTAAAAACCCTAAATAATGGCATATATAAATAAAAACAATGATATTCATTAAATTAAAATTAATTATTATTTATGATTTATTTATTTATTCAAAAATAATATTTATTGACTCACATTTATTCTTTTGAGAGTAATTTAAAATAATTTTCATGTTATATATAATATAAATAGTGATTTTTATTAAATTAAAATTAATAAATATTTATGATTTATTTATTTTTTCAAAAATAATATTTATTGACTCATATTTATTTTTTTGATAATAATTTAAAATAATTTTCATGTTATATATAATATAAATAATGATATTTATTATTGAATTTATTAATTATAGCGGCGGAAATTTCCATCGCTGAGGTTAATTAAATCAGCGGCGGAAATTTCCGCCGGTGATGAATCGTGCCACGTCATCGATCCCTGTGAACGAAATTTCCAGCGGCGGATTTTCAGCGGCGGAATATTCCATCGCTGAGGTAAAATATAAATAAAAAATTTTGCCCTAAAATAATTTACAGTCTCCAAAAGCCTCTCTCTCTCTCTCTTCCCGCTTTCTCTCTCTTCCTCCCCGACCGACGAGCTTCCTTCCCGTCGTCGCTTCATCACCGCCACGTTGCCTCACCGCCGTTGCGTCACCGCCGTCCCTCTCCACACCGCCTTTAAGCTTCGCCGTCGACCATCTCCACCATCTCCGTTATGCCGCCTTTAAGCTTCGCCGTCCCTCAACTCCACCGCTACCGCCACCGCACCGCCGTGTTACTTCAAAGGTATGTAAACCCTCGATTACCTCTGTATTTGTTGTATTGGAAATCAATTTGTGATTTTTATTTGTGATTACCGCCGTTGAGTTCTGCTACCGCCACCGCACCGCCGTTGAGTCCGTCTGTATCTGATTTGTACTAAAAAAGAATTGGGTTTGATTTGTATAAATTTTTGGTAGATAAGAATCAATCATTCGTTATGATTTTTTTCGAAAATTGGTGGCTTTTCATTTAGAATAGCAGATTGTAAAATGGATATTATGAAATGGGTTTGATTTATATATTCTATATTCTGAGTAGATTAATGGATACTGTGAAATGGGTTTGATTTGTATAAGTTTTTGGTAGATTGTAAGATGGGTATTGTGAGTTTGGTTTGATTTGTATGTGTTTTTATTGGAATTTCAGTAGGAGATTATACAATATGTACTGTGAAATGGGTTTGATTTATATAGGTATTGTGAATTTGGTTTGATTTGTATGTGTTTTATTGGAATTTCAGTAGGAGATCATATGATATAAAAATATTAGGGCCTAATTTTAAATTTTGAACAGGGCCTCAAAAATATTTGGACCGGCCCTGTGGAGAGGGTGTTCCTGATGTGTGTTGTGTGTGTGAGTATGTTGTGCGTGTGTGTGTGTTACTGTTGTATGCGTATGTGTGTGTTGCATGTGTGCAGAATGTTAGTGATATTTATCTTGGGTAATTTATTTTTTCCTCTGTTGATTATGCTTAAAACTTTGTTTACCCCGCCCACTTACCCATTAGAACTATTTTTCCAGTCAATTATGCTATTTGCTAAAAATGCCCTAGTGCTTTTACTGACTGTTAGAGTTGATCCATATAATGATTTTCTATATATGTGTTATTGTGGTTTCATATGATGATCTTGATGTGATTCTTGTGCATTGCAGAAAATGGCTGATTAGTATATATAAACCATGACTGCCTTTCTTGCTTTTACTTCGATTTAGTTAGAAAGTTAGCTTGGGTTCTTTGCAGTCATTAGATATTAGAGAGAATGGTTCTAGGTTATTGTGACTTTTAATTAGTGACATGAATTTGTGCTCCTAGGATACTGTGTTAGAGAGAATGGTTCTAGGTTATTGGGGTGAATGTCTCAATAATGTAACATATTCAACTGCACACTACCTTAGTGGTTCTAGATCCCATTTTGGGGCGATTGACGGCATCGCGGATGGTGATGTATATCGCCTACGTTTGAGCGCCTGATATCAATCCTGGCACCCTAGATGCACCTTAGGGTATTGTGGTTGGTGGTTAACATCTTAAAATATAAATAAGATGAGAGCCACTCTAAAGAAAACGATAATGTAACATATTCAACTGCACACTACCTTAGTGGTTCTTGATCCCGAAGTGATAGCTCGCAGGGAGGCCTTGAGGCAGGAAAGAGCAAAGATGCGAGAGCTACCAGATCGATTGATCCACCGGCTCACACGATACGAGCCAGATGAGGTCGAGGCCCGACTTTTTCGACATACCTAGACCAAAGACCTCCCGGGGACCGAGGCATAGGAAGAGTAGAGATTCGAGTTCGGGAGCGGGAATGAGTTCCTAGACACTTTAAGAAGACCTGTTAATATATTGTTAAATATGAGTTAGAAGCTTTATATTTATTTTAAGAAGATTTGTGTTGCTTTTAAGTTTGTAATTCAAATTTAGGGAATGATAATACGTTAATTACTTCTAAACTGTTAATATATTATGAAATCCAATAATTATTAACATCCCAATTTTGTTTCATCTGTCGATTAAATTGAGTGTACATGTAATATATGGATTGCAATGCAGGAGTGATGTCTGTTAACGATGATCGTAGTTGGATGTACAAGCGGAAGTTGCCGAATCATTCCAGTATCAATCCTGAGTTTTATAGAGGGTTGATGGGGTTTATTGAATTTGCTCAATCAAATAAAACCAGTCACATGGATAAAGATGGTAAGATTAGGTGTCCATGCACCATCTGTTGTAATGTCAAGTATCTAAGCTTGATCGATACTCAAAAACATCTTTTGCGTAACGGGTTTGAAGTTGGGTACAAACGGTGGACCCGTCATGGTGAGCTGAGATTGCGCACAAATGTTACGAATAATCCCCCCGGGAATATTCATGTACCACCCGAACCCGAACCTATTATTCAGGACAATGAAGAACCACCTTTGAATATGGAAGATATGGTTAGGGATGCAGCCGGTCCTGAATTCGATTGGTCAGAGAACCAACAGCAAGAACCAACCCCTGCAGCCAAGAAATTTATTGATGCTATGGACTCTGCAAAAGAGAAGGTCTATCCAGGTTACGAGATCAGTGTGTTGGAGGCTGTGGCTGAGCTCCTTAACATAAAGGCTGATTGCAATATTAGCCAGTCTGCTTATAATCGTATCATGAAAGCAATTAAGCGGATGTTGTCGAAAGAGAATAAGATGGTTAAAAACTTTTATGAGACAAAGAAGTTGGTTGGGCAGATTGGGCTATGTTATGAAAAGATTGATGCGTGTAAGAATGACTGCATGCTATTCTACAAGGAAGATTCACAGAAGACAGAGTGTTCAATTTTCGGACAAAGTAGATATAAGCCAAATCGGAGGGGGAGTTCAAAACACAAGAAAAATAGACCACATAAGCAGTTGCATTACATGCCATTGATTCCAAGACTGCAACGCCTCTATGCGTCTAAATCTACTGCAGAGGCAATGCGTTGGCATAAGGAAAGTTTGCGTGAAGAGGGTGTGTTGATTCATCCCAGTGATGGGGAGGCATGGAAACACTTTGATGAGACTTATCCTGACTTTGCGTACGAAGCAAGAAATATACGGTTATGCATACGCTGATGGTTTCAATCTGTTTGGTCCTGGGGCAAAATCTTACTCTTGTTGACCGATTATAGCCACTGTCTACAATCTTCCGCCACAGTTGTGTATGAGTGATCCCTACATGTTCTTGTTGTTATTCATCCACAGCCCAAACGACCACAGGAGGAACATTGACGTCTATCTCCGACCTTTGATGGACGAATTGAAGCAGCTTTGGGAGGATGGGGTCGAAACGTGGGATGCTTTCAAGCGAGAGAATTTCAGCATGAAGGCTGCGTTGATGTGGACAGTTAATGACTTCTCTGCATATGTGTAAGTACCCAAATCTGGCTCATGCCTTCCGGATAAGTTTCCCGGTAATTCCCCGAACTTTCCTAGAGTTCCGGAACAATTCCGGAACTGTTCCAAACCTCCTAAGGGCTGAAGGGATTGCTCTAAATTAAAAGGGCACGTTTTAATTGATTTTGGCATCCTTCTAGAATTGCCACCTTGCATGATTCTAGAAGAATGCTGAGTCACACAGGATAATGCCGCACTGCTGCATTAGCCAAGAACCCCTAGCCGCACGGCCTCATTAGCCTTATCCAGACTGCCTATAAATAGATCCCTCCTCTACCCATTTTTAAACACGAAAAACACACACAATACACCATACTCAGCTCCAAAACTCTCCCAAAACACTGCTGCAAGATCAAGAGGTTGAAGAAAGCCAAGAAACCACCTCCCTCCTCCTTGAAGCCTCCAAAGTTGGTCCTTCCACCAAGCAAGACCCAAAGAAGAAGAGGTCACCACCATTGGTAACCTCTCACTCCCTTACCTTGCATTCTACTTGCTCTATGTGATTTAATTGCTCATTGCATTCATATATTGTCATTATCTTGCTTGGGACTTGGCACTTATCATTAAAGATCCTATCTTTATCATATCCCCCTCCCCCTTTTGCATCCTTTGCATGAAATAAGCATCACTTGCTCTTAAAAATGTAATCTTTATATTCAAAGGTGCATCCTTTGCACCTAAAAATTCCTTTTTTACATAAAAATATCATCTTTATGCATCCTTTGCTCATAAAAATGCAATCTTTATATTCAAAATGCATCCTTTGCACATAAAAATCATGTCTTTACCATAAAGGTGCATCCTTTGCATCTAAAACCCATTTTCATGCATCCTTTGCATTAAAAGTCATTCCTTTACAATCAAATTAGCATCCTTTGCTTTCAAAATGTAATCTTTGTGCATCCTTTGCATATTAAATACTATTTTCCTCATAAAAATGCATCCTTTGCATAAAAATCATGTCTTTAATTAAAAAGCATCCTTTGCAATCAAAAGCATCCTTTGCAATCCAAAAATGTTATCTTTTCACTAAAAATGTCATTTTTACATGCATTCCCCCATGTCCCCATTAGCAACCTTCGGAACGGACCGGTGTAAAGATCCTATCTTTACATCGTTTCTTCCATTAAAGGTGCCACAATCTCTTTAGAAAGGGATAAACCTTGAACCTATATCTCCGATTATCACTTAAGACGAGCATGAAGCATCTATATAAGCTCAATCGTCTTAAGGTGTAGGATTGATGGGCTAAGGTCACTCCTTTCCTAAAGAACCTCATTTTGAACTATAAAAGAGTGTCTTTCACTCGATCACGCAAGTCCCAAAATTAAAAAGCGGTGATCACAAGTCCAAGATGAGGACGGGATCAAAGTCCCGAACACATAAAAAATCCAAGAAATCCCGAGCGACAACCAATAAATGGTTTGTACGTCCGGAAGACAACTTGGGACATCCCCCCCTCTTTTCAAACACATGCACACAAGAAAGCACGCAAGCAAGCACGATAAACGGAATCTAGGTAGACTTGCTACGGCAAGGCACCTTGGGTGAACGACGATCCGTTCTTCCCAAGAGGTAACTTAACCTCCGAACCCTAAAAATCCTTTTTTTCAAAGTTTTGAGGAAATCAAAATGGCGTGGCGACTCCGTTTTTCAAATTAAACCGGATGTTTTCAAACTCGCGTGAATTCGATCTAAAACAAAAAATTAGAATTTGGGCACACATTCACAGTTTGGCGACTCCGCTGGGGAAATCCCAAAGGAGAAAAGCTTTCATTTTCAAAATAAACGATACCCGGTATATAGGTGGAAACCATTTAACCTTCCTGTATCGCTCCCTAACCCGGGGCTTGGGATAAACGGTGGTCTAATAATCCCACGTACCGGTATCACTTTTCGAAAAAAATAAAAGAAAGCTTTTCCCTTTGAGCGGGTTAGACTCCCATCGCGGATCCCGTTTATCATGCTTGCTTTCTTTGCCTTGCATTGCATCATTTGAATCTTGGGATTTGTGCATACTGAACAGGAAAAAGAAAGGTGCCTAAAATGTTCGGGAAACAACCTGAAATAGCAAAGGAGTGGAACTTGGAAAATTGATCCATGCAGTCGTACGGCTCAATCCTCCTTGGATTCTGACCGGACGGCCTCAGTGGCAATTCCACCAGGAAAAATTGAAGTTAATCTGGCAACCTTGGCAGCTTGGGGCTATTCAGTTCCAAGACTAACTGGGGCTCCCAGAAAATTTACGTGCCTTATCTGTTGCATTTTCCCCGTCCCGAAAATCATTCCTTTAAAACACATTTATGAAAATCTTTGTTTTAACTCAAAAAGGAACATTTTTAGGAGACCGCACACTACGCGCACCTTATATATCCTGTACACTTTGCACGCACGTCCCTTTAAACCCGGGGTGGTTTTTCAGTTGCAGTCACGGACAGCCTTACGATGCTCCAGGGCGCGCACGGAATCACCCCAAACTCCCCATGGCAGCCAGTGTCGACCAATGCACAGTCCGTGTCACATGTTTCAAAAAACCGTGACTTTTGGTTAGTTTTTGGTTTAGTCCGTGTCATATAGCCCAGTTGCATACCCCCGTAAAGGTCAAGCCTTAGTCCATAACGGAAGTCAAGATCTTTCGCTCAAGCAAAACTCTGCCGAAATTCCGACAAGGAAAAATCGGTAGAATCTTGACTCCGACATTGACTTTGACCTTGACCCGCACGGAATGCGTAAGAGTCAAGACCGAGTCCTTGCCAAAAAATTCAAAGATCTTTCGCTCAAGCGAAGCTTTGCCAAAATTCCGACAAGGAAAAATTGGCAAGATCTTGACCCGGCATTGACTTCGATCTTGACTCACTCACTGCGTATGCAACGAAGTTCAATGTGACACTGTGTCTTCCAGCTTTTGCCGCCCGAACCATGCCTATTATTTTCTCGGACATTACCGAAAAGTCAAAACGTCAATCGCGCAAGCAAAATTCTGCCAAAATTCTGTTAAGGCTGAAAGACGAGACTTTCCCGGTATTGCCTTGACTATAATTCGCATCGCTCGTGCGTTAAAAGTTCCTATGACCCGCTAGACCCATTAGGAGCGTTCTTCTCTCTCGGTCGGTGGGATCCGCGTGCCCTATAGGACCCTCGCCCGGGGCTGTCCACCCTGTGAGGTCGAAATACAGGTGGAATACGAGGGGCTTATAGACGTAGTGACGGAACCCACTGATTCAGGATCTAGAGTAGTTGCGAAAAAAGAAGGGCAGAACCCCTTTTCCAACCAAATAGAAATTAATAAAAGACACTGTTTTAAGTAAACTGGAAGATTCTTAATTTGCATATTGCTTGAGCCTTCAGCCTAAACACCTACCCCGAGTCTAAACCTCTCCTATCCCTTTCCCGCAAGCCGAGAAAGAAGTGGTTGAGAACATCGGGTCGGGCCGACTTGTTAGTGCGGAATTCTCGGACGCCCGCCGTAATCCTCAGTTTTGTCAGTTCAGAGAGTCAGAATGGCCGATTTGACAGAGAACAGTACTGGTTTGGGTAACCAGATGACTAGGGAAGAAGAGCTAGCCTATGACCAATGCCCTCCTCCAGCCACATATAATCCTTTACCAAAGACTGTCCCCTTTCAGTCCTTCCCAATGTCTCAAGCCATCAGGGTCCCGACACCCTCTCCTCTTCAGATGAGACCCAGCTTTGTTCCCTATCAACAGAGAACAAACGCCACAGCTATCCCCATAACGCAGCCTCTGCATTACCCCATGGGACTCTTTCCTTCCCCTCAACCTGAGCCAAATTTCCCTACCTTGGAATTCCAGTATCAGCCAGACCTTTCTAACTTTGTCAACGCCTGTGAATTTGCCTATCTCCCAGACAGCGGCAGTGAAGAGTCAGTTGGAAATGAGAACAGGAACGGGTGGATTTATAGTGACGATGACAGTTCAGTAGAAGGAATGAACTTGGAGTCGACCGAAGTAAAACCCGGAGGACAAGACGGAGTAGAAAACCACGAACCTGGAATGGGGGATGGTGTCACTTTAAAATGTGTCTGTAGCCTATGTGAAGGTTCGGAAGAGAAAAAGGATACAAGCTCAGATGAGGCAGCGTATGAATTCTACATCCTAGAGTTCAATACTCCTTACAAAGACTTGGTCGGTGAATGGAGGAACTTGATCGAAGCTTTAGCTGAAAGAGGGAAGTGGGCTCCGCCCGCCGATCTAGAACATGTAAGCGTCATTGAGGCTAAACCCCCATCAGGAAGAGTAGACTCCATTGCAGTGCTGAGAATCACCCCTGAGACCTTGTCTGAAGAAGAGTGTATGGATGCCCTAGAAAGAGTCCTAAAGTTTGAAGCGACCCCGGTCCCCTTTATATCCTATGATGACAGCGATGTTTTCCTGGTAATTCCCAAGTCAGAGGAAGGGGTCCAAGATACCTCTGATATGGCGCCAAGTATCCCGACCTGCTTTTGCCCTCATTGGTCATCAAAGTCAAGATGAGAGTTCTCACGAGAGTTACTGTAGCGATACTGAGGAAGACACAGTCGAAGTGCCAGAAGGAACAGTAGAGGAATGGTTAGCCCAGAAGCTGAAAAGCCCAAAAAACCTTCTCGACAGTAAAGAACAGGAACCCGCCATGAGGTTTGACCCCGCAGAAATCCTTCTCGATGATGGAATTTCCCACTTCAGAAAGTGTTTGGCCAATGTTAAAAATGCCGTCAGAAGGCTAACCCCTAAAGAAAGAAGGGATATGCTTGACAGTGATGAGGAATGTGACCCCACTCTGCTGAAAAAGTTGCTAGGTCCAAGTGAGGAAGCCATCAGTAAACCTTCAGACTCTGATAATTCCTGTTGCATGCTGACCTTGAAGAGCCTGAATGAGACTGTCAAGGCTCTGAGTGAAAAGGATGAAGCTGAACTCAGCCGCCGCTAAGACAGTTGAGAATCCCAAACCCCGAGAAAGCCGTAAAGCCATTAACCCGGGATCGATTCGGGAAGTCGCCTATGCCTCCGGTAGCACCGTCAATCGATTAATCGCCAGAATTGGCCATACGCCAAGAAGAGCCCGCCTACGACTTTGAAAGAGCCGACGTAATCCGCCGGTAGGAATGATGATTCGTAGAAGTCTAAAGTCTATGTGATGACTCGGTCCGGACAGATGAGTATTGAATGCCCTAAGGGTGATAAAATAAATGCCGTCTCTCGAGCCGAAAAATGCATAAAAGACCCTATAAGTCGAAGCGGAAAAGCCGGACTCGACAAGGAGGATCCTGTGCCGACTCGGTTGAAGTGTACTCAGGCCAATATCTCCCTGTGGTCCTTGTTAACCTCTTCATACCCTCATAAGCTCAAACTAGAAGAAAGTTTGGCCAAGACCATGGTGCCCATAGATGTCACCCCAGATGAGGTCGTCCAGATGATTGGAAGTATCCACTATGGAAACATCATTACCTTCACCGACTTGGACCTGCCAAAGTATGGGGCTAGTCATAAACCCCTTTACATCACAGTCCAGTTGGAAGAACGTCGGTTGCCACGGGTATTAGTTGATGGAGGGTCCGCAATGAACGTCCTGCCAGCAAAAATGATGGACTTATTGGATTTGAAGCCAACGGATTTGAAGCCTTCTAGTCAGACTATTAAGGCCTACGACTCCACTGCATAATCAGTTTTGGGGATTGCTACTCTCAAGTTGTGGTTCGGAAAAAAGGTCATGGATGTTGACTTCCAAGTAATTGACATTCCGATCTCGTTTACTGCTCTGCTGGGACGCCCTTGGATTCACCAGATAAATGGGGTAGCCTCTACTTTGCACCAATGCGTCAAATTTCAGTCAAATAATGGTACTATCACCACTATTTACGGAGACAGTGTCACGGTGGAAGGAACCAGCACTGGAGGTATCCCGATATTGGAAATTAAGCATGATGATGAAGGGTTTGCCTTGACCGGATTCTCTGTAGCTTCTTCCAAAGCACAAGTGTGTTGCACTGACCTCACCACTACTTCCGATAAAATTCCCCCTGCCATGAGAATGATGAGAAAAATGGGTTATCTTCCAGGGCTTGGATTGGGCAAAAGACTGCAGGGTCGCAATACTTTCATTGATGTAAAGGAACAGACTACCAGATATGGCTTGGGATACAAACCGAACTCTCGGGATGGCAGAAAAGCTAAAGGCACAGTTCCAGGAAAACAAAGTGAAGGGGTCCAGCTCTATCCCTACAGTTTATCCCTGACCCATTACTTCACAAAAGGCGAAACACAATATAGTGAGAGTGATCACCAGATCTCCTTGAAGAAAACCCTCCTGGAAAACCTCGAGAAAGTTAGGGGAAAACCAGCAAATCCTGTTCGAAGGATGTTCCTTGACTTTCCAGACATTCCTGGGGCTACCACTACCGTTCAGAACGAGTATGTCTTCAAAGAAAATTCAGACAGTGTCAAAGAGTCAGCATCCGGGGTAATGGACTTCTCCACCTTCGAGTTAGATCTTCCGAAGATCGGCCAGATAGAAGCTGCCAGTAACGAAGACAGCGATTTGGGTTTGCAGAAGTTGTTTGATGAAGAAGCACAGATCCCAGATTTGATCGACTTCAGCTCAGATGATGAGGTAGTTGCCGTAATTGGAGATGGTGGTGAAGATCCTTTTAATCCCCGCAATTTGGTGACTAAGACAGAGATGCCGTTGAAGAATTGGGAGACATTCTCTGGACCGATAGCCACCGACAAGAAATGATCACGGAGCTTGGATTGGTACCACGTCCTTCTCAACCCCGCCGTGTCAAACACCCCGTTGTCCATACGGTTGAGTCAGGAATCTTTGAATTCCAGTCCTTCCGAGTCATCCGAAGGCCTCACGCCTGAGGATTATGAATATATAATCGATGTCATCTTTCCTCTTGCTTTGAATGAAATGACAGATCTTTCTGAGTATCCTCTTATTGCCAACTTAATAAATGATAAATTAACTCAAAACTTAACAACAAGCTTAATAATGAATCATTTGAACAAGATGCAAACACACTAAACGAACAATACATTAAAGAAATCTTTAAGCGTGTTACATAAAAGAGGAAAACCGGGCCCAAGCTGCCGAGGAGGTTTTGACAAGTGTTAACTTGGGTACTGTCGAGGAACCTAAAGAGACACAGATTGGAAGCTTTTTCCAGGGGGTTGAAAGGGATAGACTGGTTAATCTGCTCAGAGAATACATGGACGTCTTTGCATGGTCGTACAAGGATATGCCGGGGCTAGACAGCTCAATAGTAGAGTACGTAATCCCTCTAGCACCGGATGCTAAGCCGGTGAAGCGAGAAATTGAGAAAGATCAAGCCGTAATGGTCTCTACAGTCAAAGAAGAAATTGAGAAGCTACTGCGGGTAGGATTCATCGTAGTTATCGAATATCCGACATGGTTGTCCAATATTGTGACCGTAACCAAGGCCAATGGGAAGGTGCGCTGTGTAGATTTCCGGGATCCGAACAAGGCCAGCCCCAAAGATGATTACCCCTTGCCAAACATAGACATCCCGGTGGACTCCATCGCCAACTACGAAGTCAAATCCTTCGTTGATGGCTTTGCAGTGCTACAACCGCATCAAGATGGCCGAAGAAGACCAAGAAAAGATGACCTTCACCACACCGTGGGGAACTTACTGCTATACCGTAATGCCATTTGGGCTCAAGAACGCCGGGGCTACTTATCAAAGGGCAGCGACCGCGCTTTTTCATGACATGATCCACAAGGAGATTGAGGTCTACGTCGACGACATGATAATTCACTCCAAAGGCGAGGATGGGCCGCACTTTATTGACCTGCGAAAGTTCTTCGAGAGGCTAAGACAACTTTCCATGAGACTAAACCCTGCTAAATGCACCTTCGGAGTGACAAGGGGAAAAGTGCTTGGGTATATGGTCACGGAGCGAGGTATCAAAGTCGACCCCCGAAAGATCAAAGCCATTATGGACATGAGGCCACCTCAAACCCGCATGTAAGTCAAAAGCTTTATGGGCAAACCGCACATCACCATTTCGTCAACTCGCTGACCACTATGTGCGAGCCCATCTTCAAGCTCATGAAGAAGAATGTAGATACAGAGTGGACCGAAGAATGCCAGGATGCCTTTGACCAGATCAAGGCGTACTTAGTACATCCTCCGGTACTATGCCCTCCACATAGACAGAAACCTCTTCTGCTCTATCTCATTGTCACTGATACGGCAGTTGGGGCTATGCTTGCTCAGGAGAAGAAAGACTCTCGGGTAGAAAATGCCATTTACTTTGTCGGGAAGCTGTGGAAGTGAGCTCAATTACTCAGCATGTGAAAAGACTTGTGCAGGACTGGTCTGGGTAGTTAGTAAGCTGAAGCATTATATGCAAGCCCACCCTGTGAACTTGGTCTCGAAAATGGACCCCATCAAGTACATCTTTGACAAGCCTTCCCTCTTGATGCGTCTAGCAAAATGGTCCTTCTTCTTAGCTGAGTACGACATCAACTATGTGACCAGAAAGGCCATCAAGGGTCAAGCGTTGTCAGACCATCTGGCAAATTTTCCCAGTAATAAGGACCGCGGGCCTGAACCCCAATTCCCAGATGAAGGGATCTTCGTAGTTGAGCCTGAGAACCGATGGCAGCTATTCTTTGATGGAGCTGCTAACAAAAGAGGAAATGGTGTAGGGATGCTACTAGTCGATCCGAAAGATGAGTATACACCCATAGTCCTTAAGTTGAACTTCCCTGCCACGAACAATGTCGCCGAGTACGAAGCTTGCATTGCTGGTTTAGAGGCTGCCCTAGAAATGAATGTCAAGGAGCTCGAAGTTTATGGAGACTCAGCCCTGATCATCAACCAGGTCTCCAACAAATGGAAGACTGTGGACCCTAATCTTCAGCGGTATCATGCCCATATGGAGGAGTTGACTGGACAGTTCAGAGAAGTGACTTTCCACTACTTGCCAAGGGAAAAGAACAGATTCGCAGATGCCCTAGCTACTCTAGCCCCACTGGTAGAGATCCTCGAGGGAAAAGCCATAAAACCCTTCAGAGTGGGTAGAAGAGAAGCCCCGGCCTTCTGTTGTGAAGTAGACTTGGGACCTGAGCCTATCAAGGAACCCTGGTACAATCAAATTTACCAGTTCCTCAAAGATGGAGAGTCAGCTTTCAGAGACGAAGAAGGTAGACCAAAAGAAGGTGTCAAAGCCAAGAGCTTGCAAGCCCTGAAAAGGTTGGCCTCCCATTATGTCATTCTAGGAGGCTATCTGTACAAAAAGCGGTACCAAGGACCACTCCTCTTGTGTGTCACTCAAGAAAGGGCCAGAGAGTTGATGACTGAAGTCCATAATGGTCCCTGCGGTCCTCATATGAATGCTATAGCTCTGATGCAAGTGATCCTCAGAATGGGTTACTACTGGATTTCCATGGAGACAGACTGTGTTCAGCATCTCCGAGCGTGCGACAAATGCCAGCGGTTTGCCAACCTCAACCATCTCCCGCCTCATGACCTGTACTGCATGACGACTCCTTGGCCATTTGCAACTTGGGGTATTGACATGATAGGGAAGATAGCCCCGGCAGGAAGCAGTGGGCATGAATTTGTGTTAGTAGCTGTCGACTACTTCACCAAGTGGGTAGAGGCCAAGTCCTACAAGGTCCTCACTTCCAAGAGGGTGTCCTAGTTTATCAAGGAAAACATAATGTGTAGATATGGGGTGCCCAATGAGATTATTTCTGATAATGGGTCGCACTTTGAAGGAGACTGTGATAGGTTACTGTCAGAATTCAGAATCACTCGCCACAAGTCATCCCCATACAGACCTCAGACTAACGGAGCCGTGGAAGCTGCTAATAAGACACTCGAACGGATCATCCGGAAAATGGCCACCCGTGGTCGTGACTGGCCCGAAAAGCTGCACCTAGCACTCTGGGGCTACAGGACGTCTGTCAGAACAGCTACAGGAGAAACCCCTTTTGCCCTAACTTACGGGATGGAAGCAGTGTTACCAGTGGAGTTGAAAATCCCGTCATTAAGGGTCCTCCTAGAAAACAGTGTCAATGAAGTAGAATGGCTACGTAGCCGGCATGATGAGTTGGCCCTGCTCGATGAAAGAAGGTTAAAGTCCATGGAGCACACCCGAGCCTACCAGAGGCGAATGACCAGAGCATTCGACAAAAAGGTCAAGGCCAGGGACATCAAAGAGGGTGACTTAGTATTGAAAGTGAAGCCCCCTACCAGAGACAACCCCCTGGGAAAATGGGAACCCGTTTGGATCGGCCCGTATGTGGTGCAGAAGATACTATTGGGAGGAGCCATGAAACTTGCAGACCTGGACGGCAATCCCTTTGTCCACCCAGTTAACGATGATAAGCTCCGAAGGTACTATGTCTATAAAAAAAAATAATAAAAAAGAAAAAAATCTTAGTGCAAAAAGAGTAATGCCCAGCTAGACTGAAAACTCAAAAATGGCGGTCTAGGCAAAAAACAGGGCTGCACATAAAAAAAAAAGAGAGAGTTCACCAGAATGAACTACGAAGACCTGAGCCCCTTAGTCTTTCTTGTAAAAGGGGAACGTAGGCAGCCATTTATGGTTCGGTCTAAACAATAAAAAGGGCGATTAAGTTTCCATGAAATGCGTCCTAAACAATAAATAGAGGATATTCAAGTTTTCATAAAACGGGTCCTAATCAATAAGACATCTGAAATTTCCATGAAATTGTGTCTTGATTAATTTCTAAGATAATATCTCTTGTTCATTACAAGTTAAAAACTTCTTGATGAGTTCAAGCACGGTCTACTCTTGACTCTGCTAACCTGCTACAAAGATCTAAAATACAATAAAATGCCTAATAAACTACTGTGTTTGCAAAATGGCAATAAGGGAATCCTAAGAAAAGATCTGTCAGTTGTCATTCGCTGAGTTTTCTTTTGTCTTCTTCCCTTTACCTCGACCCCGTCGAGTTTTCTTTCTCTTCTTCTCTATGATGTCGGTCTCCCTCATTCCGATCTCCGGTATCCTCACTGGAGCCTCCATCAAACCTGTGTCAATAAGTGCCCTCTCTACTCGGGCACGAGTCCGCACTTCCTCCCTCTGAGCCTCAGTCAAGGGAGCGACTTCAGAAAGCCTCTTGTATCGAGCTTCCATATCCCTGATAAGGTCACCCGACTGGTTATAGCGGCTCGCCTTAGCCTCAGTCTCCCTCAGAGTCCTACTCGAGTCACATTCAGCCCCCAATAAGGCCTGATGTCTCTCCCCCAATATGACCTGAGTCGCTCCCATCTCCCTCTCAACAGTGGTCAAGATGGTACTCTTCCTGCTCCTAAAGATAGCCCTGGGTGGGAAGGCAGTGTATGTCCAAGCCCTCGAGAAGAATGAGAAGCTGGCTGGATCCCTCATAGCTAATGGCACCACCTCCATGGTGCGGATGTCCTCCCAACCGCCCAACGGCTCCCGTAAGGCCCCGAACCGCCCGGATACCAAGCAGGTATGTAGAAAGATGACCAGCGTAACCCCGGAACCCTCACTATATAGGACTCCTTAAATGTCCTCCCGGTCTGCAGCCTCCGGTGAGGTACCCACCAAATAATGTCCGAAGTGGATAGCCTAGCCATCATCGGCTCCCAATCATCTTGGCCCCCGTCGCCTAGGCAAACCTCTCCGAGAAATCACCCAAGGGCACCGAGTCGGCAAAGCCTCCGGCAAAGCCTCGAGCCTCTCCCCGCAGCCATAAAGTCACAGTAGGACTCCCGGACCTCATGAAACGGTCTCCTCTAGCCATCCTATCAATGCCATGAAGGGTCTCACCCAAAACCAATGGGACAATATCCTTCCCAGCCCTGTAATCTCTGACCATGTCCAAGAGACCACCATGACAGATCCCCACGGACTCACCAGTGAACAGAGCCGAGAATACGCAGAGGATAAAGGCATCCATAGACACCATGGTCGTAGCCATATCCGGAGACCCAAACCTACCCGGGATATCAGAAAGGTCAATCCTGTCCGGAGCAATCATCATCTCCTCAGCCCTCTCCTGCAGAAATCTGCGTAAAAGATGCAAGCTTTGCCGCCACCCGCACGTCTTCGATCAATGGAATCGATATAGCCTCAATTTCTGGACCCCCAATCAAGGCTCGGAAGTCTTCATGCGTTAGGACAATCTCATTGTAAGAAAAGCAGTAAACGTGTCTCCGGACGTCCCAAAACCTTGCTGCCGCTCTCAAAAGGTCCCAATCGGGCGGGAGATCCCTCAAATGCCATAAAGATTTGATCTTGAAGGTAGAATCAAACAGTCCCTTGTGAGATTGAAAGTTATATCTCACCCAAGACTGAAGATCGGACAGAAAGCGATCTCTTTTCCCCCTTTGCAATCTAGCGGGCTTCTCCATTGTAAAATGATCAAAGGTCCAATATATGCTCTGGGAACAGTTGGGACAAGTCTAGAGTGAAAATGAAATGAAATGGCCAAGCCTTGGTTTTATTCTAAAAATAACCAGTCCAGACACAACTGTGAGCCGCACGGCCTTATTTGCTCAAGAGACCAGACCGCACGGCCTCATTTGCCTGATGTGGAAAGCAAATCTGCAGCAACCAAGTTGCTGCCCAAAGGGAGTTTTCACCCCACTTTTTCAACCAAAGCCTGTACAAAAGCATGTCCAAAGACCATCCAAGCAGTTATATATCATTATATATCATTTTGGCCCAGTTTCAGCCCCAATTCCAAGCAAAAAACTGTCCCGAGGCTCAAGTAATATGCAAATTAATAAAGCATAAAATAGAAAAGTAAATAAAACAGTAGTACATTGTTTTCGCCCCATCGGCGCCCAAATAAAGCAAAAAATAAACAAAATGTGCATAAAACTTGTTCATTGTTTGTTTTCTTCCTAAATCAACTCTAGAGACCTCCTAGGCCTCCGATCCTTCCTCTTCATCGCTACTCAGCTCATAGATACTCGCCTCTCTCATCAAGTCCTCGCTGTCGCTCACATCATATAAATGGACATTCTCGTGCTCGTACTCAGCCAGATGCTCCAGGATGCCGGCATTGGGTCCTCGTCCCCGAGGCATGGCGCTAGAAGAGTACTCCGAAGCCGATGAGGTGGATGTCGTGCCCCCGACGTGCCTTCTCTTGCGCACGGGCTCCTGCACGTTCGCTGCAGCCTTCGAAGCGCAAGCCAGCTTCTTCAAGAGGGACCGGCATACATCTTTCCAGCCCCTGTTCTGCCTGACCAAGCCGTCATAAGTGCGAGCTGGAACCTGAGAAAAATCTCAGAAAATCTCAGAATTGCAAAAAAGCAAAGAAATCTGAAAGAAAAGGGAAAAGACCCTAAAGTGTACTTACAGTGCTGTCCGGCGGCAGAGTATACTGGGGCTCCCTAGTGTCGGGGACAGGTATCCTGAACCTCCTTGGTACCCCGTTCACCACGTAAGAAAGGTGAGCAGGAGGCATCGGTGGGTCGATGAGCTCGGCCTCCCATATCCACGAGTGACGGCCCGGCTTCACTAGCTTTCGTGGCGTCCTCGATCGCTGCTCCACAAACACGGCATATGGGGTATCCGGATCAAAGTACTCATCGGCGGCCACGCACCTTTGATATCTCTCTATCTCATCCGCTTGCCAATCCAGGCTGCGGCATCCGTCTTTGGAGGATCATGAGGGTAATGGCATCCAATGGAGGGATGTGGCCATGCTGCCTGGAAAACCGATCCCCCAGATAGATGACATCACATGTCAGCCCGGTCAACCACCGCCTCTGCCTCGTCGCCTCCACGGCCTCTCCTAGCAGAATCTCTGGGTACCTCCCCCAAGGATAAAAATCCACTCCGTCGTGCCCATCCCTGTTGATGACTGGCCTAACCATCTTGTAGTCAAAGGTGATCCGGGTCTTCCCGGTAAACTTATCCCTCGCATCTCCCCTCCAGCGGACCATAGCGGGAAAGATGGTAGCATCGCTCTGTTGGTTCCACAGAAAGAACCTGATCACCTCACAAAACCAGACCTGCATGTTCAAAACATCAAAAAGGTCATTTTTCTAGATGAAGTTATTGAAGAAGAAGAAGAAGAGGAGGATGCCACCATTCCTCCATTAATTGCCAAAGCCAAGAAGGCAAAGGAAACCCAGGCTGAGTTAGCCAAGATGTCTGATGAAGAGCGGACCGCCTACTACAAGGCAGAGATTGAAAAGATAGAGAGAAAAATGGCTAAGAAGGGTGCAGCTAAAGGAAAATCCAAAGAACCCATTCCCCAACCGCCTCCTTCTAAACCGCCCCAAACCCAACCTCTTATCCAAACACCACCTCAATCTCCTATCCATTCCCATCATTCATCCCCTGCCAAATCCCCTACACCTGAACCGCACTCTCCTCCTCAACCGCAAAGAGCTGCAACCGCTCAGGGGGAGAAGCCAAAGAGGCTAAAGCAATTGGCCCAGAAAAGAACCCCAACCAAAGGCCCCAAGCGTTTTCTTCACTGTGTTTCCAAACAACCTACTCCTTCTCCACCTTCATCCCCTTCATCTTCTCATTCCACTTCTCATACACCATCCAAATCCCCTTCAAATTCTCATTCCTCATCTAGCCAAAATAAAACTCCAACTGCCTCACCTCAACATTCAAACCGCTCTATTTCCCCTCCTCCTTCAAACCGAGCTCAATCCCCTCCTTACTCTCATCACACCCCAGCCATCTCCATTTCCAATCTGAACCACGATAGAACCCCATCCCCTAACCGCGTCAATTCACCTCCTCCTCCTCTTATAAATTCTCCTCAACAAAACCGAACCCCGTCTTCAAACTGCGTTCCTACTCCACCTCCTCAACAATCCCCTCAACAGAAATCCCCTTCTGTTGAAATTCACACCGCTAGCTCCTCCTCAAATTCTAACCCTATCACTTCTGGAATTCCAACCACAAACATTCCACCTCCTCCAACCGCACCTATTTCAACCGCACCAATTCCTTCTATCCCAATCTCAACCGCACCTACTACCTTACCCCAAACACTTCCTCTGCCTCCCTCAACCGCTTCTCAATTCACAGTCCCAGCCAGCCGTATTTTTCAAACCCTCCTATCTCCTTTACCTCAAAGCGCCCCTACAACACAATCTCAACCGCCACCATCATTTTTCCAAACTCCTTCCACTCAAACCGCACCTCCAACAGATTACTCCCAAATTCTTTCAACCCTTAATCTTATCCAAGGCCAACTTCTCTTAAACCAAGGCCACATGATCAAGCTAACCGTTTCCAATGCCACTCTTGAAGCCTCAAACACTTCCCTAACCGCATCCAACCAAACCCTTCTAGCCAAGGTTGATGCTCAATCCCTAGAAATGGCAAATCTTAAAGCCCTATTGCTTGATGCCATTAAGGGGGAGAGAAGTTCCTCTATCCAGACCGCTGAAGCTGTTAAAATCGCAGCTACAGAGTGCTTTCAAGGTTTCAAGGAAGATTTAGCCAGAGGAGTGCTTAGAGCCATGGGTGATACGGTTTCAAAGACTCAACTTAATGAGATGCTCACCAACCTCTCTAATGAGTTTGTTTCTTCCACCAACTCTGCTCTGGTTTCTTTCATGAAATCCCTTCAAGAAACCCAACCGCAACAAGCCTCTACCTCAGCCGCTCCTTCTCAAACCGCTCTAGATGACTTGCAGCTGAAAATCGTCAATGAACTGGACTCCCTCAAAGAAAGAATCAATGTTGACCTCAACATAGTGGGAGACAGTATCAAGGAGCAGGTAAAGAACTTTGATGATGATATCTCCTTCAGGTTTGAGGACCTCAAGGCAGGCTTGACCTCGAAGCGACAGCTGACTCTATAAAGGTGAAGTCCAACCTGGATGTGTCTCGTTGATGCGGAACCATTGAGAGATGCTCTATCTACTCAAAGCTGTGACCATTCGGGATGAGATCTTCACATTCTACAATTCCTTGAAGGCTGTATTGAAGGATTTACAAGCGAGATCAAGGAGAGTGTTGCTTTGCAAACACTAGATGCATTGATCTTTGTTGGCTCAGCCGTTGCTCAATCCGTGACCGCACTTAGAGCGGTTGAGACCACCTTAGGAAGACGATGTCGAAGACCTCGTGAGCCCTAAGAAGAACTATCGAGGAGAAAGCTCGGCCTTCGAGACCTTCCTGACCACTGAAGTGCCAAATGCGCAAGTACCCCAATCGGCTCATGCCTTAGGTTAATTTTCCCGACAATTTCGGTAAGTTTTTCGGTAATTCCCCGAGACCTTCCCGGCGTTAGGAAACATTCGGGAACTATTTTTATTAAATAAGGGCTGAAGAGGATCCTTCCTAATTAAGAAACACGTTTTCTTAATTAGGAAGGAGGTTCTAGAATTTGCCACCTTGCATGGTTCTAGAATCTTTGAGTCATTCGAGATAAGCCCGCACGGTGCATTAGCTCGCGCTCTTAGCCGCACGGCTTCATTCACCTTATCCAGATTACCTATAAATAGAGGCCTCCTCTACCCATTTCAACACACACAATAGAGGCACAAGATACACAATACACTTATAAACACTCCCAAGACGTGAAGAATATTGGTGCAAGCTCAAGAAGGTGAAGAAGGAAGGCCAAGAAGCTACCTCCCTCCTCCTTGAAGACCCAAGACCAACCTCTCCTCCTAGCTCCGTTCGAAGAAGCAAAGGAAGCAATTGGTAACCTCGCACGCCCTAACCTTGCTTTTAATTGATATACTTGCTCATTGCATTCATATATCTTGCTTGGGACTTGGCATTTATTCATAAAGATCACATCTTTATCACCCCATTTCCCTTTTGCATGCATTAAGACCTCATTTGTCATAAAAATGTAGTCTTTTTCATAAAGGTGCATCCTTTGCACCTAAAACCCCCATTTTCAAATAAAAATGTCATTTTTATGCATCATTTGCACATAAAAATCCAATCTTTTCAATAAAAATGCATCCTTTGCATTCAAAAACCTTTTCCAATGCATCATTTGCATAAAAATCCTATCTTTACGCATCACTTGCATAAAGATCATTTCTTTCAATCAAAAGCATCATTTGCTAAAACCAAAAATGTCATCTTTTCATTAAAGAGTCATTTTCATCATGCATTTCCCCTTTCCCCCAACCTTGGAACGGACCGGTGTAAAAGATCCTATCTTTACATCATTCCTTCCATTAAAGGTTCACGATTTCTTTGGAAAGGGATAACCTTGAACCCTATATCTCCGATTATCGCTTAAGAAAGAGCATGAAGCCTCTATACGAGCTCGGCCAGTCTTAAAGCGTAGGATTGATGGGCTAAGGACCCTCCTTTTCTAAAGAACCTCATCTTTGACCAAAAGAGAGTCATTCTCTCGATCACGCAAGTCCCGAGGGTCCCGAGGTTAAAATGCGATGATCACAAGTCATAAGATGAGGACGGGATCATAATCCCAAATACATAAAATTCCAAGGAATCCGGCGACAACTAACAAATGGTTTGTACGTCAGGAAGACAACTTGGGACATTTCCCCCCTTTTTCTCAAACACATGCACACAAGAAAGCACGCAAGCAAGCACGATTCTGAAATCTTGGGAGACTTGCTCAGGCAAGGCACTTTGGGTGAACGCCAAAGCGTTCTTCCCCGAGGGTAACTTAACCTCCGAACCCAGTAAAAACCTTTTTCAAAGTTTTGAGGTAATCAAAATGGCGTGGCGACTCCGTTTTCAAATAACTCGGATGTCTTCAAACTCGCGTGAATCCACAAAATTTGGGCACACATTCACGGTTTGGCGACTCATTGGGGAATATCCCCGAAAGGAGAAAAGCTTTTATTTTCAAAACACAAAAATCGATCCTCGGTATATAGGTGGAAACCACTTGCCTTTCCTGTACACTCCACGATATGGGAGTTGGGATAGCAGGTGGTTTAACAATCCCACGTACCGTATTACTTTTTCGAAAAAAAATGAAAAAATAAAAGAAAGCTTTTCCCTTTGAGCGGGTTAGACTCCGTCGCGATTTCATTAATCATGCTTGCTTTCTTTACCATGCATTACATCATTTTGCATCTTGGAATGTGCATACTTTGAACGGGAAACAACCCGAAAAATAGCAAAAGGAGTGGAACTGGAAAATTGATCCATGCGGTCGTGCGGCTCGATCCTCATTGGATTACGGCCGGGCGACCTCGGTGGCAATTCCACCGAGGAAAAATCATGGTTAATCTGGCGATCTAGCGGCTTGGGGCTACTCGGCTCCATGATTGGCGGGGCTCCCGAGAAAATTTACGTGCTTATGTGTTGCATTCTCCCGTCCCGAAAATCATTCCTTTAAAACACATTTACGAAAATCTCTGTTTTAACTCAAAAAAGGAACATTTTTAGGAGACCGCACACTACGGCGCACTTTGATATATCTGTACACTTTTGCACGCACGTCCTTCAAACCCGAGGGTGGTTCAGTGCGATCACGGACGGCCTTACGATGCTCCCGGGCGCGCACGGAATCATCCCAACCTCCCCATGGCGGCCGGTGTCGACCAATGCACGGTCAGGTGTCACACGTTTCAAAAAACCGTGACTTTTTGGTTGGTTTTTGGTCTAGTCCGTGTCATATAGCCCGATTGCATACCCTCGTAAAGGTCAAGCCTTAGTTCATAACGGAAGAAGAACTACGCAAAATTCCGACAAGGAAAAATTGGCGAGATCTCAACTCAGACATTGACTATTGACCTTGACACCGCACGGAATGCGTAAGAGTCAAGACCGAGTCTTTGCCAAGAAATCAAAAGATCTTTCGCTCAAGCGAAGCTCTGCCAAAATTCCGACAAGGAAAGATTGGCAAGATCTTGACCCGGCATTGACTTCGATTCTAACTCACGCCCGGCGTATGCAACGAAGTTCAATGTGACCTTTGTGTCATCCGGCTTTTGCCGCCCGACCCATGCCTATTATCTTCTCGGACATTACCGAAAGTCAAACGTCATTCGCTCAAGCGAAATTCTCGCCAAAATCCTATCAAGGCAGAAAGACGAGACTTTCCCGGTATTGCCTTGACTATAATCCGCATCGCTCGTGCGTTTGAAAGTTCCTATGATCCGCTAGACCCGTTAGGAGCGTTCTTTACTCTCGGTCGGTGGGATCCGCGTGCCCTATAGGACCCTCGCCCGGGCCGTCAGCTCCACCCTCGGGAGGTCGAAATACGGGTGGAATACGAGGGGCTTATAGACGTAGTGACGGAACCCGGCTGATCCGGGATCTAGAGTAGTTGCGAAAAAGAAGGGCAAACCCCCTTTTCCAACCGAATAGGAATAAATAAAAGACATGATTTTAAGTAAACTTGAACAATTAATGTAATCATAATTGCATTTTCTTATCTACGATATCCTAATCGAGACCTCCTCGGTCCGGTTTCCGATTTTCTATCCAGGCCTTTCATGGTCAAACCCTAATCGAGACCTCCTCGGTCCGATTTCGATTTCTCTCTCTCGACCTTTCATGGTCAAACCCTAATCGAGACCTCCTCGGTCCGATTTCCGATTTTCTATTCCGGCCTTTCATGGTCAAACCCCTAATCGAGACCTCCTCGGTCCGATTTTCGATTTTCCTATCTCGACCTTTCATGGTCAAATCCTAATCGAGACCTCCTCGGTCCGATTTCCGATTTTCCTATCTAGACCTTTCATGGTCAAATCCTAATCGAGACCTCCTCGGTCCGATTTCCGATTTCCTATCTAGACCTTTCACGGTCAAATCTCTAATCGAGACCTCCTCGGTCCGATCTACGATTTTCTATTTCGACCTTTCATGGTCAAATCCCTAATCGAGATCTCCTCGGTCCGATTTCTGATTTTCTATTCCGACCTTTCATGGTCAAACCCTAATCGAGACCTCCTCGGTCCGATTTCCGATTTTCTATTCCGGCCTTTCATGGGCATATTCCTAATTGAGACCTCCTCGGTCCGATTTTCGATTTCCCATCTCGACCTTTCATGGTCAAATCCTTAATCGAGACCTCCTCGGTTCGATCTCCAAATTTCAATCTTGACCTTTCAAGGTCTCATCTTTTCCGATCAATTAGGATTAGGAAAAAATGTGTTTCGAGCAAAAGTTAAAGCGATAAGTGCATGTTACTTGAGCCTTCAGCCTAAACATTTACCTTCGAGTCTAAACCTTATCTATCCCCGAGTCTAAACCACACTGCCTATCCCTTTCCCGCGGCGAAGGAGGTGGACAAGAATTACAGGTCGGCGGTTTTCGAGAAAACCTTAGGTTCGGACGGTTCATCGGCTCGGTCGGAATGGCGATTTGACGAGAAAGCGGTGAGGGTGCGGGGAAGTCGGATGGTTAGGAAGGAAGAGTTAGTCCTGGCCTTGGAAAGTGCCCATAAGGTTCATAAGGAACAGCAAGCCATGCTTATCGATGCGCTCCGTCGTCATGGGGTTCGAGATAGTGGTCGAGTCCAGCGGTTCCACAGTTATGGTAGAAGATGAGACTCCAGTAGCCGTCTCGGCTCCCTCGGCCTATAACCAATACCTTCCTCCATCAACATATGATCCCTTGCCAAGGACCACTTCTCCTCGGTCCTTTCCAACATCCCGGCTCATCGGGGCCCCATCGCCCTCGGTTCCTCGAACGGATTGGGCTTCACCCCACCTATCCCTCGGTTTCGGCGGTACTTGCCGGTTTATGCTCCGGCTTCACATAATCGGTTTGAGCCATGTGGCTACGTTACGAGACCTCTATACCCGCTTTGAATGCAATCATGAGTTGCCAAAAGAAAATTCGGATGATTCAAGTTTTCGGCTATCACCTACCGGACTTAATGAATTCAGTAGTCGGTTTCACCGGTTGCTACTATGGCTCCCTCCTGGCGTCTGAGAGTCACATTTGCGAGAGTCCCGTTGACCCCCATGTGGCAATGCGATGGAGCAAGTGAAACAAATGCAAGAGAAGCTTGACCTCATGATGAGTATCAATACTCCCTTGACCCGAGATGTCGAACCGAGGCAAGGAAATGACTCCACCAAGCATAACCCAATGCCATCGGTACCAGCGACAACTGTACCCGGCTCGGCACCGGTTCCTCACAAAGGAAAGGGTGTCGTAGCTTCCTTGACCAAATCCAACGGTGGAACCAAATTGGACAATGGAAATCCAAGCACGGAGAACGGCAATGTCTCCGAAAACCCCGCTCCTTCATTTTGACAATGCGGAGATGCCTTTAAGCAAGATCTTTGGAGAAAAGCGATGAAAGAAAAGCTGATAAAGCCATTGAAAATTGGAAGCCCCAGAACCACAATGCTCAGTTGGGATGAGTCTAGCATTGTCTTTTCCATCAATACCCCTGGACACGACACTGATGATTGCACCTATTTGAGGTATGAGATCCAGAAGTTGATAGAAGAATGGGAAGCTCGAGAACCTCCATGGGCCAAAACAGAAAGTTATGGTAAGAGGTCAATTCAGGAAGTGCAAGGTCATAAACGTCGGCATGATGATTTTGGGATGCCCATGAGCAAAGTTTTCGGCGATTTGGTGAAACGAGGCCTTCTCACACCTCTCGAGAATTATAAGCCGAGAAACCCAAGTAGAGTTGACAGGACCAAGTTCTGCGAGTACCACAAGCATTTTGGTCATGTGACAGACAAGTGTGTGGATCTGAAGAAAGAAATTCAGTGGCTGATCTACGAAGGAAAGCTCAAGTTACCTGGCAGTCCAACCCGCGAAGAGTAGCTAGACTAGGGTCTACTTATCCTTAAGTAAGATTAAAAAAAAAAAGAAAAATAGTCTCTCAGTCAACCTTCGTAGGTTCTAGTACTTTTCTCTTTCAATCAAGTCCTCTACGGACATTGTATTTAATCTTCAATTTTCTATAAAAGAGTCTTCTTCTTTTCTTACTAGACTTAAGACATTATTTGCATACCTACATTACATTTAATGAAATGGTTTTATTTTATATGATCACTTGCATTGCTCAACAAATAATCTCTCGAAATAATTAACATTCTGATTAATCGGTGTGAGAAAGTCAACTAATGCCATCAAGCCATACACTTTCCTCACCCCGCAAAAGGCCTTCATCAAAGCCATACACTTTCCCAAACCATGTCCTCCCCATCACCTTGACCAAGTCAACAACGGCGGCATCATCAAGGGACAGCAAAAGGCCACTCAGCTTCAAAAGATTGACCCCGTGTCGGCAACAACCTCAAGGGTATCAAGAATGTTCAAGCAGGGGCTCGCCTTGGTCCTCGGGTGCTTTAGAAAATAAAAAAAATGTGTAGTGCAAAAAGAGTAATACCCAGCTAGGCTGAAAATCCCAGAAAAGGGCAGTCTAGGCAAAAAACAGGGTTGCACATATAAAAAAAATAAAAAAAAAAGAAAAAGAAAAAAAAAAAAAAAGCTTAGTGCAAAAAGAGTAATGCCCAGCTAGGCTGAAAATCCCAAAAAAGGGCAGTCTAGGCAAAAAACAGGGTTGCACATTTAAAAAAAAAATGAGGCCAAGGACCCAGCACCGCCAATCAAAAGCTTGACGGAGGGGCAAAATTAAAGCTCGAAGAACGGATGTTGTCAATAACATTGGAGTGGTCAAAGCAAAGGCAAAAACATTCCATAAGC